>PVKC010000441.1:0-67979 GCA_004027635.1 Crocidura indochinensis | reverse complement strand
CTCTTTGGGGTTGTTCAGGGCACCTGGAGGTGGGCAGTCTTCCTGAGCACCTGGCAATTCTCTACCAAACCAGCTGCCAGCTCAATACTGGTGATTGTTAAGCAATCAAATTGGCAGTTCAAAGCAAGAACTCAAGGACAAGGTAATTGATGTGATGCCAGTGATGCCAGATATTACCCTGCCACTAAAAAACCCAGCAATGATTGGGAATATCCAAAACTGGATCCAGTATATATGCTCGGGGAATCATATATATATTTACTACACACACACATACACATACACACACACACATCCAGGGATCAAACTGATATTTTGGCTCCATGCAAGGCAGGAGCTTTAACCCTTTTCCTATCTCTTTTATTCTATTAATAGTCTTCTTATATTGGGCTAGAGAGAGCTTAAAGAAAGGGCTGAGTGCTTGCTTTGAATATCTGAGTTTGAGCCCCAGAAATATGTGGTCTCTTGAGTACCACAAGGCAAAGCTAAAGAACAGAACAAGATGTAGTCCCTAAGCAGTGCTGGTTATGACTCCCAAACAAAACAAATGGATATTATCTTCCATGCTCAGTCACCAATCTAACTCTATTTATTTTCTCAGGACTCTGAAATTCATGCTAGAGGAATCCTGCAATCTATGATCACCTCATCTACCATGTTGTCCATCTATGCTCATCACTTCCATAAACAGTCTCAGTTTTTATTTCTCTGCTCTTCTACACCATCCATTTTCTTATTTCTACACGATCATTTCCATAGCCTTATACATATGCTTTAATATATGAATGAAAATAATCTTTTCCTGATCCCAAATTCCCATCTAGTTACTGCTCCGTTCTACAATTCAACTCTTGGAAGACAGTCCCTGTAGGATTTGATTTCTTTTTGCTAATCTCTGTTTTCTCCTTCATGACCTCCATGAGGTTGCAAACAAAGCATTTACTAAAAGCCTCCTATCAAGGGCACATCTTGCTAAAGCAATATGCAGCTTATTGCTTCCTCTTATTTGATCTCTAAGTGAAATCTGTACACTTGACTCCTCTCTCTCTCTCTCTCTCTCTCTCTCCCCTTTCCTGGATGTCTGAGGGGGCACTTCCTGCACTTGACAATTGATTTCTTTCTCTTTTCGTGGGCAAGGTGGTGTTTGGGTAAAACCTGGCAATACTCAGGGTTTACTTCTGGTTCTGTGGCCAGGGTCACTCCTGGGTGGAGTACAGGGGGCCATATGGATGCTGTAGATCTAACTGGTCTTGTCTGCATATGAGTCGAGTACCTTGCTCAGTATTTTCTCTCAGTCTCCTGATTTGCTGCTTAGCTCATTAGTTGCTGTTCTTTTTGAGGTTCTTCCTAGTAGCCTTTTCTGGTGACCTCCGACTTTAAATTGTGTCTTAATTTTAAATCTCATCTATACTGTCATGACTCCTTAATTTATACCTTATCTTCCTGAGCAGATGATTTACCTGTGAAACATACATAATACACACCACTTATTTTTGATATCTAAGAGATCTTTTAAATGTCCTACTGCTAATATCAAATTGTCTATTCTCCTCATAGACTCCTCTTAAAAGGTTCTGCCACCATCCATCCCATTAGTCAAATTCAATCTTCTCTTTTCCTCTCACTTCATATCTCCCATCCCTCACAGAAAGAGCCTTGCTTCCAAATGGGTTCCAAATCACAGAATTCCATCTCCAGAACTCAAACACTAAACAAAACTACTATCATGTATATTTAATTTTGCAGTATGTTTAATTGATGTTTTTAATTTTTTTGTCTATCTAAAAGTCAATCACTTGCAAAACAAACACCAGACAGATGCTTGTGAAGCTCAGATAAAATTGTACTTCTCTCTTGATCAGCTCCTCAGCAGACTTTCTATTATAATCTGAATATAATGCTAGTTTCTAATCATGTTTCATAAGGGATTTCAAATTTTTACTTTACTCATGTCTTCAATCTCATCTCATACTCTAAATATTCACTGTGTTATAGCTATATTAATCTTTTTGCTTCTCAGATACATTACATATAGTCTCTATTTTTAGAAGTAAAATTAGAGAGTAGGAGAGAGAAAAGAGAGAGAAGATAAAGAAGAGAGGAGAAAGAACTTGAGAAAAACCCAGAGTGGTTGAAATATGGCAACCCCCAAGATGGAGAATTCATCTATGTTGGTTATTCTTTTTGGTTTGATTGCTTTTTGTATCAGGGCCACACCTGGCAATGCTGAGGGCTTACTCCTGGCTATTTATTCAGGGATCAAGTCTAATGGGCTCAAGGGACCCTATAGGGTTTTGGGAATGAAATCTGGGACTATCTTGTGCAAGGCAAGCACCCTACACTTGGTACTATCTTTTCGAATCCTGCCTGTTATTCTTTGTTGCTATTGTTTTTGCTCTTCCTCTAGAATTTCATTACTTTTTACCATTCAAGTATATATTTGGTTTTGGGCCACACCCAGCAGCACTCAGGGATTACTTCCAAATTTGTGCTCAGATATTGCTTCTGGCAGACTCGTGGGACCATATGGGATGCTGGGGATTGAATCTAGGTCCATCCTGGATCATCCATGTGCAAGGCAAATGCCCTACAACTGCGTTATCACTCCAGCCCACCATTCAAATCTATTTTCTTTTCTGAACTACCACAAAATCAAATGAATAAATAAAGCACCTAAACCTCTAATCCAGGGGTCCTCAAGCTTTTTAAACAGGGGCCCAGTTCATTGTCCCTCAGACCATTGGAGGGCCAGACTATAGTAAAAACAAAAATTACGAACAAATTCCTATGCACACTGCATACATCTTATTTTGATGTGAAAAAAAATGGAAACAAATACAATATGTGGTCTGCGGGCCGTAGTTTGAGGACCACTGCTCTCATCTAACAAATAATAAAACTCCCAACCCCAATATTTTTATGTATAATTTTTATATAGAAAAGTACCATATTATTTATTGATTTATTGTGTTGTATGTCTCCTTCCACCTGACTAGGATATCATGAAAGAACAGTCTATTTATATTGTTCATTGTCTTTTACACCAGAATCTCAGAGTGCCTGATCATGAAAGTTATTTTTATTTTTTATAATAATTTTTATTTTGACCAAAGTGGATTACAAATTATTCACAGTAAAATTATAGTTATATAGTAACATCAAATCAGGGGCATTCCCACCACCAATGTTGTCATCCCTCCCCCCCACCCCCGCCTCATTCCCAGCATGCATCCATATCTTCCTCCTTTACTCCCTGGAGTGCTAGTATAATGGTCCCCTCTGTGTCTAGACTGCAGATTGGGTATCGGTTCTGTTGTTGTTGACTTTGGATTTGGTACCTAAGTTTGATAATTTTTAACTGACTTGTTCATTATATGAAATTAGAATTTACTGCAGGCATGTACAAAAACACATAAACCTACAGTGATAGGGAAAGAAACTGGGAATGATCAAATGAAAGTAGGAAAAGACCTATGAAGTGTATTAATGCCACATTCAATGGCTTGTGTGCTTGTTCTTAAATTAGCTCCAGAAAGTCAGAAGTGAAGTTTCCATTTTTTTCTTAAGTACAGCCTTTAGATGTGAGTTTTTCTTTTACATATATATGTATATATATTCATATAAAATGTATATCCATTAGCTAAATGTTACAAGCAAAGAGGAACTTATGGAGATTCAATTTAATAAAAAGAAATGCTTTTGCTTTTTTTCTTTTGGAAAAGGAATAAAACATTCAATTAAAGCAATTTCTTTTCTTTTCTGGTTTCTAGGAATCTATTTTAGATTTGTTTTCCTCCACTTAGCTAAAAGTCTAAATGGCAGTTCGATGGAACTAAAACACACTGAAGATTTTATTTATAAAAGTTGCCACTAAACAATTCTTTTTTTTTTTTTTTTTTTTGGTTTTTGGACCACACCGGGCAATGCTCAGGGGTTACTCCGGGCTATTCGCTCAGAAGTCGCTCCTGGCAGGCACGGGGGACCATATGGGGAACCGGGGGATCAAACCGTGGTCCGTCCTAGGTTAGCGCAGGCATCTTATCTCCAGCGCCACCGCCCGGCCCCTAAACAATTCTTAATATAGCATGTTATTCTTAATTTTTATGAATTCATTCCTATGACATAACATTTTCTATTCCTTTGTTTTAGAACAAATGTATATCTAAACACCTATTTGTGAGTCACAGCATCCTACTTTGATTGATTAATTTTATGCAAAATTTAACTATACATATAGAAGACATTTCCCTTATATCCAGAAAATATTATTCTTATGGGACTAAACATTAGAGACCATTTAAGTATCAAATAAAGTTTAAATATAAAGAACAAATACAGAGAAATACAATGTGGTTAGGTAAAGGTTTGGGATCCTTTCGAGTATAAATAATGTAAAATTAAATGTAATGGAATAAGAGGCTTGGGAAGAAGAACCCATAACTTTAAAAGCCACAAAAGAACACACTAAAAGCTTATACTGCCTCAGGAAATAGAAAATACATATCCACAGAAATTAATGTCATGAAGTTAATATCTTTTGTGAATTTTTATTTTTAATATTACTCTGGCACTAATCTTAAATGTCACAGAAGCCATAGGAACCTGTTGTAGTTTCAAAATATTCCCCCCGACTCTGTTCAGTTTTCTTAGGAGATATTTTGCATCTTGAAAGACCTGAATTAACCTTGACTTTAATAGAGGAAAGAGAGACAGAGAGAAAGCAAGAAGTTTTTGGTGTTAGAATCATTTCCACTGCATTACGGTGTGGTGGTGCCTTTTTGAACTATCAATAATAGAGTAACTTGTTGCTTTCTAAAAGAAAAAAAATCAAGATACAAACAGCAGGGGATTTTCTTTAATGCTGGAATAAAATATATCTGCTAAAAGTCAGAGCTTCTCTCTGAGAAATTTCCCATACATTATAGAAGGGCCCCAACGGAAATCAATTACTTGTACCTGTTGAGTGTTCATTAATGTTAAAACTAAGCAGTAAAATATTTGTGCAGGAGAATGAAAAGCATATTTATCTGCCATTGAGTATTGGCTTTATTGGATAGGCATATTATGGATTTGGAGCTTCAAATAACATATTCAAGATGACAAAAGAGCCTCTTAAAATGAAGTGGATCAAATGACTGACTCATACATTAATTAAATAAACAGTTCTGTAAAAAAACTTTGTTAGTAAAAGCTCTAGGAGATTCTAAAGCAACCACTTCTCAGTGAAGAATCTTTGATGAATTTTCAAGTGAAGATCACGGGAAATTTCAGTGATGATTTGGAGTTTTTCAGACAAAAAAAAAAAAGAAGAAAGATTTTCAAAAGAGATTTGGAGAGAAAAAGGACATATAAGAGGCGTAGCAGAGAAAAAAAGGGGGGGATTAATTATCTCTAAATTATGACCTTAACATGTTGGCCTTTTCTTGGGGGACGGAGTGTCACATCCATATGCTTAGAAATCACTCCCAGCAGGCTCGGGGAACCATATGGGATGCCAGGATTCGAACCATTGTCCTTCTGCATGCAAAGCAAACGCACTACCTCCATGCTATCTATCTCTCCACCCTCTGAGTATTGGTCTTTTGAAAACTCTGAGCAGTACTTAAATCTTAAATCAACAAGGGTCTAGGTGGGCTTTAGTTAGAAATTCCTAATAAAATCAGATGAATGGAGTCCAAAGGGAAACAAA
The DNA here is from genome assembly GCA_004027635.1 of Crocidura indochinensis. Lineage (NCBI taxonomy): Eukaryota > Metazoa > Chordata > Mammalia > Eulipotyphla > Soricidae > Crocidura > Crocidura indochinensis. Next base: position 62,290 of record PVKC010000441.1, on the reverse strand, counting down.
ACCAAGGAGGAATTGCTGCAAGTTAAAGTAAGGAATATCAAGAACTTCAATTTGGACAATGGCCAATGGACAATGGACAATGACTGCTTAAATGTGAATTAAATGGATGGTGAATAATTTAGGGTGGAGGAGGAGAAGAAAGTGCTTTCTGGCTTTTATGGTAAAAGGGCTACCTAACGTAGAAATAATAAGAAAACAGACTTTTAATAATTTTTTGTTTTTTTTTTGTTTGTTTTTTGGATCACACCTGGCAGCACTTAGGGGTTACTCCTGGCTCCACTCTCAGAAATCGCTCCTGGCAGACACGGGGGGCCATCTGGGATGCTGGAATTTGAAACAATGACCTTCTGCATGCAAGGCAAATGCTCTACCTCCATTCTATCTCTCCGGCCCCTAATTAATTAATTTTAAGTTACATTTTTAATTGAATCACCATGAGAGACTGTTTATGATTGAGTTTCAGTCATACAATCTTCAACCACCCACCATTTTTTCATCGGTGTACAATTTCATCACTGATGTCCCATTTTCTTGCCAACCTCCCTTTAGTACACTCTTCTCTATAGCAGATATTTTTTTCTCTCTCTCTATATATTTTTTGGCACTGTGGTTTGCTATATTGTTACTGAAGGAATATATACATATTACTTTACCTTCTTTCAGCACCCAGTAGTGATTAATTCTGACTATCATTGTCATAGTGGTCTCTTCTCTGGCCTAACTTCACTCCTATGCTCTTTGTGTCAAGCTTCCTACTATGGACTAGTTCTGACACTTCCCTATTGTCTTTTGCTATTACCGTACTTTCTCTCTCTCTTTTTTAATATATTCCTCAAATAAGTGTATTCATTCTATGTCTATCCCCCCTTGTCTGACTCAATTCATTCAGCATAATACTCTCCAGATACATCTGTGTATAAACAACTTTCATGACTTCGTTTTTCCTAAAAGCTATATGGTATTCCTTTGTGTAGATATACCAATTTCTTTATCTAATCATCTGTTCTTGGATATTTGGGTTGATTCAAAATTATGGTTACTAATAATAGTGTTGTACCCAATATCCAACTGATAAAGAGTTAATATGTAAGATATGTAAGGCATGGGGTGGGAGGGAGGGGGACTTGGGACATTGGTGGTGGGAATGTTGCACTGGTGAAGGGGGTGTTCTTTACATGACCGAAACCTAATCACAAACACATATGTAATCAAAACGTTTAAATTTAAAAAAAAAGAAAAAAATCAAAAAAAAAGAAAAGAAAAAAATAAGGCCTCCCAATTCTTACCACAGGCTGTGTTCTTCACACGGACTGTATAGAAAGAGGAGGTACAGTAAACGCACCCTATATACACCTCAACCCAGACCCTTGCCTGGTCTGTATTGGAAATAGGGGACAAAAAAAAAGATATGTAAGGCATATGTAAGATTAACAAGAAAAATATGAACCCCATCAAAAAATAGGAAGAAGAAATGAACAGAAACTTTGTCAAAGAAGAAATATAGATGTCCAAAAGGCAGATGAAGAAAATATCAGATTTCTTTTTGGTTTGGTTTGATTTTACCATGGAGCTCTGGGTAAAGAAGAGTAGCAACTTCATTTACAATATGTGGTACATACTCCGTGCAATATTTGACTTTTATGGAATAGAACTAAGACCAGTGTTTGTAATTAACCATCACAAAGTAAATTCTAAGATCAACAGGAATAAATGGTAAATAGTTCCTTTATGTCTTTGGGTATTTTTCTGATACCAAGTTCAACTTTATTATTATTTTAAGAACATATCTTTAATACATAAAGATAGTATAGAAAGATAACATTTCTTTAATACATAAAAATAGCATACATTGAAAATTTGTTTTAAATTTTATAAGAGAAATAATCGGTAGTAGATCCAATCCTGGTGTTTGTTGAATGCTTTTGTTTATTTTTATCATGTATTTTACTATTTAAGTCCAATATATGCCCACAAACTACTAATTTATGAAAAAAATCGATAGAATTTATTACTATTATGGAAATACTAGACAATTCTTTATTGATGAGAAATATTTATATAGTGATGCCATTACAGAATACTTAAAAAGAAAGACATATTAACATAACATATTCTTTTTTACTTCATTACAAAATAAATTAAAAGGACCACACTTCCCTTTTAAGTAGAGATTTTTTATGAAATAGAATGAAAGCTATAGTGTCCCACGAATATCTTTTCTTGCAAACACTAAGAGCATCTAACTTTTTGGTAAACACTTTACTGTTTCTAAATCAGAGGTCTCAAATTCACAACCCGCGGGCCGTTTGCTGCCCTCCATACAATATTTTGTGGCCCTGCCCTAGAGGAATCGTTTTTTTGTATTGTTTTGTTTTAGTTGTTTGGGTCACACCCCCAATTTCAAGGCTTACTACTGACTTTGCACTCAAGGATCACGCTGACTTTGTCTCCTGCGGCCCCAGGTAAATTGAGTTTGAGACCCCTGTTCTAAATGCTAATTTGGTTCCTTTTTCATCAAAGATTATCATTCATAAAAAATCAAGGGCCTAAATACAAGTCCAAGTTTGCTTGATAGTGAAGGATATACTTAGTGCAGCAGGTTATAGCCCCTTTCAGCTGAAAAAGAACTAATTACCAGCTAATTGTTTCAAGAAAAGATTAAGTCCTAAAATACTATGAAACTGAAACAACCACCTCATTATTCTAACACACGGTTTGTACCTTCTGCTACAGTTAATCATTCAGGATGGAGCACAGTTGCTGCTGATTCAAGTACTCTTGAAGAGTAATTTGATACCAGTTTTGGTCTTCGCTTGGGCTCTGCAGAAAGGTAGATCCTAAATCTTCATTTATTTTGTAAAGCTAAGGCTTCAAAGAAGCACATTTAGTTGACAAGACTGAACACACAGTTTTGCCTTTTTTGTGACCACTGAAAAGTTAACTTTATAAGGAACTCTAATAATTACATTGTTAATGTCTATTAAAATTTATAGGATACTTTAAAATGAAGTGTCATTGTTATCACTCTCTCATTTTATTGAGACAGAACTCCCGGTGAAAGTAAGAAAACATCTAGTTCAAGGTGGACAGGCTTAAAAAACAGAGGATGCAAATATGTCACTTGGGATTAGCTAACTTCTTATATTGTCACTTTGGATCTCAGAATATAAAGAAATCATGAGATTGAGTCAAACATGCTTCAGAAATTGATATATTCTGGTAAAAGATCCCATTATGCATTATGGTATTATGGCTTCAGAAGCAGAGTTAATAGAAACATCAAAAAGCTATTCTATAAGCAGTGCCTGACAACCTTTTTTTGTTGTTACGATAGGACGGAGGAATCCATTGTTATATTTCACTGAAATAACAGTGCATTAATGCCATATGAGATAAATTAAGAAGACATCCAAGGAGAATAGAAAATGACTTAGTCACACCTATCCAGTTCAGAATATACATTATACTGTGAATTTTCATTATTTTGACAGTGAAAACTATTAATAAAATATATGGCAAGGGAACAGAGGTTTCAAAAATAAAAACAAAGATACATGATAGTTTTTGATAAGTCTGGTCATAAATGATTTCACTTAAACAGAATAAATTAAAGCATAAAACTAAAGACATGTTCGACAGAAATATGTGTTTTAAAATCTTAAGGAAGAATGATAAACATAGATTATTTATGCTTAAGGTAGTAAAAACTAATATTCAGAGTATTCATAGTGCAGAATATTTATCATTGAAACGCTCTTTTATACATTATGACATATTAGTGCCCAAATTAAAATTCTCTGATCACTTTCTGTATTGACGTATTCAAAAATGAAGTGAAAATATGATTTTAAAGTAAGCATTTATGTTGCAATAATCATAACTTACAAAAAGTTCAACATACTGTGCAAATAACTTTTCTCAACCACTTAATAGTTAATTACAAGCCCGATGTCCCACCATTAACAAGCACAATCTCCGATTCAGATGAATAAAAACACCCAAATTAGAAAATCAACATTAATACATTGCTTAATCTAATCTTTAGATCCCATACAAGCCTTTCAGCTGTGCCAATAAAGCCTTTTAAATTCTAATTTAAAATCGGTGCTTTGACTTACAATATTTATTTATATTCTTTAGTCAGAAATCATATTTTAGTCTTTCTTGATCACTATCTAATGTTTCTTATTAACAGCGCTTTCTTATAGCTCTGATTTTAACTAATTTAATTACTTTACATGCAATTCAATGTGAATATTTTTCTTAGAATTTGTTCAGGTAAGGTATACGGTATCTGCAACTTCTGTGAGCAGATGTGTGTTTTGTGCGTCCTCGAGTCCCTGAGTTTTGTATGTCCTGTACAAAGAGGGGTACTGTCAAGTTTATGAAGTTTTGTTTTCTGAGGCAAAGTATTATTTAGTAACAGAAATAGTGCACAGGGGCTAAAAGCATTTAATACTCATGGAGCAAAATCACGAAATATTTTAACATGTAAACTTATCTTATATATTACTAGATGGAGAATACAAGGGTTAGTAGTTTCAAAGGTTCTGTCAAGCTAATACTTAGAAAAAAATCTGTTTTTACATTTCTCTTTTATGACATTTTTGTGGAGAAAAATAAAACAAATAAAAACATTTGTTTAAAGTAGTAAAACATAATTCTGCTAACTGAAAAGAAAATTTACTACCATATTTGCCGGCGTATAAGACGACTGGGCATATAAGACGACCCCCTAATATTTCCACTAAAATACAGAGTTTGTTATATACTCACTGTATAAGACTACCCCCCTCTTCTGCACACCTTCCACACACCAAATAAAAGGTAAAACAATATCAGATTTGACTTCAACATTTTAATTTATATTTGAATGCTTATGTAAAGAAATATATGGTAACCAGAATTTACCACACTCGCAAAATCGCACACAGCCAACCATACACCCAGTATGGTATCGTGATTCGCGATTTTGTGCTATCATACTGGGTGTTTGGTCGGCTGTGTGCGATTTTGCGAGTGTAGTAAAATTGCATAACAGCTGAGCATGCACACAGCAGATTTGCTGATGCCTGAAATGGTATGTGGAATGAAGTGGGCGGGCATCGGGAGGCCACTATGGCACGGGGCAAGCACTATGGGCAGTCTATTTGAAGTGTACCTGGAGTATAAGACGACCCCCCACTAGGAGGCATATTTTTCAGGGTCAAAAAATCGTCTTATACGCCGGCAAATATGGTAAATACAGATCTTTTTTAAAAAATATGTATCCACTAAAACATGTAGCTTAATTTTATTTTAAATTTTATTATAGATTTGATTTTAAAAATTTAATCTTAGTCCTTAAATGTTGACTCATTATATATTGCTTTTTCTCTAAAGGTATTATATTTTAGCAACCACAAATGGTTATTTGACAGTTTGTCTCTTATTTTTTTTGATATTCTTTCATAGTATGGTATTTTTGAAATAGCTTATTTTACATAAAAATTCAAATTATCCACTTCTAGAAGAAATAAAAAAAACTCACAATGGGCCTTGAGTGGATTTTATAAATGGAAACAAGGGAATTTTAGAACACTTCTAGGTTGATCTTTTTTTTTCCAAATTTTTTGAGGAGTCATCATACAAAACAAGTCACTACTACTGAAGAGTTAGCTTTTTCCCACTCTGAATCTTTTCTTCCCACTCTTAGATCTCCTTACCTACCAAAGTCAACCATTTCCACATTGTGATTTTTTCACTGCTTTTTACCCTATTTACCCTGTTTACAATATTTCTGACATATGTTTGAAACATATCTCTCAGTATATTAGGATAGCAGACTGAGAAATCACACTTCATCACTTCCTTCTGTACAGGCATGGCAAGGCAAATAGAACTATTCACATTAGCTTAATATGTGTTTTCTTTTCTTCAAAGTACTTCATAATTTCAGAATCATCACAGATGTATTTACATAAATGCATTTATATTTCAGTTCAGATTGAAACAAGTTAAATTGTGATCATAATAAGTAATTATTAACTGATGGAGCATTAAAATATAAGGCAAATTAAAGGTAAGGCATCAGGATAAATTTTCTCACCATATACAACATTTTTATTTAAATAGAAAGTCCATTTTTATCATTAAAGCTATAATTTGCCATTAGGTTGACTGCATAGAAATGGTCCTAAATTTCACTTAAAAATGTAGCCTTAGTCCTTAAATTTTGACACATTATATATTGTTTCTTAACTAAATGTATATTTTAGCAACCACAAAAATATTTTTGACTAAATATATTATAATTTAGAAAGTACAAAGATATTATACTATTTTGAGTTTTAGCTAATTGGTACAAGTGCTAACTTCCTGAATTTGAGATTATTTTTGTTCTTTGCTCTGCATTAACTACATTAGTAACATGAAACCAATTGAATAGCTATGAAGATTGAGTGTGTGTGAGTGGTAGTCCAAGAATATATGTAAGATCAAATTCAAATTTTGGCTATTGGTTCTCAGCAACCCCAGTTATTTGATTCCATCAGTTTGATTCCATCATCTTCACCAAAGACTCATTAATCTTACTATTGAATATCCCCTATCAATTGACAAGGAAAATATGTTCAAGTGATATAAAATATTCAGGTCACACTACAGTTATTTCTCACAATGAGTCAGTCAATTAGTTTATTTATTGAGTTTTCATGGTACACACTATTGTAGTCACAGGAATTTTAGCAGTGCACAAACCAGAAAAGGAAAAATAGCCCTCCATAAGGGAACAAATGCTACCTGAGGAGCTTATCTATAAGTAAGCAAAGAGAATAGAGAATTCAGGGACCCTAACTGCAAATGGAACAAACAGTGAAATGGTATTCAGGCTAAGAGCAAACCATGTGAATGGTGTGATGAGGAAAAGCCACTGAGGCAACAGCTGAAGAGAGAAGCAAATCATTAGGAATATCAAGTCATGCAGAGATTGGTGGTCAGAGAATTCTAGACAGAAATAGTTAATGGCCCCCAATGGGATCTCATTTTTCTGAGTACCCCTCAAGAAATATAATGCAGAAGTGATTCTTTTGTGAGAAGAATTGGATCATGGAATGTTAAAGTGTTCTTTTTTGTTGTTGAAATTTATTTCAATGTCCTTCGTTATTGAACATAATCATGAACTGAGTTTTCTAATTTTTTTGTTTTTATTAATTTTTTTATGTTTAATTATGAGAACAAAGATGCAAAGAATGAGGACGAGGTAAAGTTACAGTGAAAGGGCTTAAAAGTGATAGCATGGAGGTAAGGCGTTTGCCTTTCATGCAAAAGGTCATTGGTTCGAATCCTGGCATCCCATATGGTCCCCCGAGCCTGCCAGGAGTGATTTCTGAGCATGGAGCCAGGAGTAACACCTGAGTGCTGTCGGGCGTGACCCAAAAACCAAAAAAAAAAAAAAAAGTTATAATCACCCATAAACAGAGTTCTCAGTAGTCCCATTGCTGATATCTTAACTTTGAACTTTCAGCCAAAGAACATTAAGAAAAATAAAACAGGGCCCGGGAGATAGCATGGAGGTAAGGCATTTGCCTTTCATGCAAAAGGTCATCGGTTCGAATCCCGGTGCCCCATCTGGTCCCCCGTGACTGCCAGGAGCAATTTCTGAGCATGGAGCCAGGAGTAACCCCTGAGCACTGCTGGGTGTGACCCAAAAACCAAAAACCAAAAAAAAAAGAAAAAGATAAATAAAACAGGACTCATGCACAATTACTTCGTCCCTCAAGTCCCCAGATTGTAGTACATAATATTTCTTAGCATCACACAAAACAAGCTAAGGACATAAGACTTATGTAACTCCTTAAACATTGAAGGAAAAGTACATTTTTACATTTCTACGCGCATGCCTATTAGTTTAAGTTAACATCAAAGTTTAAGTGGGTTGTTTTTCTTAAGGATTAGAGTCAAAGGAGCACAGTAAAAACGGTGTTAGAGTGGCAATTATTCTAATATTTTTAAAGCAAATGGTGGCAATGTATTTGAATTTCTCTCCCAGTTTATATTTCATTTTAACTAGTCATGAAGAGAATGAAAAAAAATTTAGAAAATTGAGCTCAATTTCATGTAAGACTATGTAATACAATGTAGACATTCAAATATCTATCTCAGTTTGCTTAACTGTCATAATTCTAATAAGTTTATTACATTTACATGGATGTTTAGGCATATGGATTTTATGACAAAACCTATTATAGTCTACATATTTAGAATATATTTAATAAGTAAAAATAATTGTGGAACTATAAAGACTTATAATCTTTCATCACTCAGGAAATCACACTCTCTCTTAGAGGAATAATTATCACCCTTAAGTTGTTTGTCTTAAAGCTACATTTCTTTTTAAATTTTACTGAAAGTATAAAATGAAAGCTAGAAAGATTTCACCTAACTTTAAGTATTAGAAGTTCCCATGTCTAGTACATAGCTGATCTTTTTTCAAGACAATACTTTTGTAATTTTCATCCTATTAGCACCAAAATGAATGCCCAGTTCTTCATATTTTATATTTTTGAGTCTTTTAAATTTTTTCTATAAGTTCTAAATGAAATTACTAGTTTGAAAGCATTTAAAATTAAAACAAAACTTAAAGAAACTGTTATTAATATTTTTGTGTGCTTAATTCTAATAGCATATCCATCACCAGAATATCTACCTCCTCCTCTAAACACAACACCCTCTCTTTCAAACTCCCTTTTCCAACCCAAACTCAGTTGTGTGGATCAGTTCTTGGTTACATATTTTGCTTTAATTGCCACCTTGTTATGTATCATTAGCCCCACATAAATCTTTAGAGGTAAAAAATGTACCAAGATATAGAAACTCTACATGCAAGACAGTCTGCAAGGAAGACCCAAGGTCATTTTTACAGTGTATTTCTTATGCCAAACATGTTCAGTGAAAATTGTACTTATTTTAATTCTGCTCAATACTGGCATGTTTTCAAAGCCTACAGAATACATATGTACTAATTATAAGCTCTACTACAGATGACTGAAAATTTCACCAAAGCTTCTCAGACGAAGTCCATTTCATTAATCTAGCATCGGACTTTATTTATACTATAACTTATATTTAAAATATAGATGCAAAAACTTGGCAACCCACTTCAGATTAATTTTCTATTTCAGATCCACATCATTGCTTGAAAGCAGAGGGAAATGAGTTCTCCTCCCTTTGATCCATATTTTCTCTTCAAGCACCATGCTGACATACAGATGCTGGGAAACAACTGCTCTTTTAGTGCCTTGACTTACAATGAACTCAGTGAGGCCTTGGCCTACAGAAAGATACCTCAAAAATGCAGGTATAAAGATATGGAGACCTGCCCTCATTCCCATGTTTTTTCCTTGTCTTCCACTTATGGAGGAATAAATTATGTTTTTTTCACTCAAATATTTAGATGGAATTCAAGTCATTATTTAAAGTCTTAGATAATGAGATATTAAAATTTAAAGATAAAATGTATATTTGAAAGTGTTTGGCTGACATATTGGTTAAAAATCAACCAAGGAAATTCCCTTCTAATCACTTATGAAAAGGATTTAAAAAAATTAAGTTTTGAACCAACAGCGAAAATTTTCCTAAGTGCTACTGATATATTTGGGTAGTTAGTGATGGTGGTCAATATTCATCAATACAATAATAATAATAACAATACTGTTATTAATATCATTATTACTATTGATAGTATGTAGACTATCACTAGTAAATATCAGTAAATATATAAAATCCATATAGATACCTTTTATTTTTGTTTGTTTTTTGGGTCGCATCTGACAGTGCTCAGGGGTCACTCCTGGCTCTCTGCTCAGAAATTGCTCCTGGCAGGCTCAGGGAACCATATGGGATGCTGGGATTCGAACCACCATCCTTCCACATGCAAGGCAAACATCCTACCTCCATGCCATCTCTCTGGCCCCAGCCATACTGATTTCTTATTGTTAAAAGTAGTTTTCACTTTAAAAAATGTCACTTGTGTAGAACACAAAATCCTGTCACTTGATCTTATAAGGCAAAGTGGGGTGAAACAAAATATTTAACTAAATAAAATACTGCATAAAATGTTAATATTGGTTTGTAAATGAACAAATTTTACCACATTTTATTACATAATCATTATCTCATAGCCATTACATATTTAAAAAAGTGAAATAAACAAAAAAGCTGTATATATTGCTTTAGAAACTTGATTGTTTTTAAATCATGGAAATATCAATTTTGTAAGTTTCATTGCAATGATTAGCAGAGCTATAGATACAGACTCTTCCCTCCTTTTCTTGCAATATGATTTTTAAAAGACAAAAACATTCATATTTACTATGAACCTCATAATATTGTATATCTTTCAGTTTCTAGGGAAAACTTGTACAAAAATAAACTCAACCAAAATAGCAAACACCTAGTAAAAGTGAAATGTCATTTCACATACCAGTAAAAAAATCATAAATCAAAATTTAGAAAATGCACAGTCACCTACTTTGGTAGAGTTTTCAAGTGATTTTCTCTCAGCTCCAAGATCCGTAATTTGACAAGTCTATAAAATAAATCAGAGTGTTTACTCTTAATATTTTATATAAAACAGTATTATGATGATAAAACAAATCACCACTGTATTTTTAAAACAAACATTCACAAACATCCATAATTTAGCAAAATTATGGATTTTATATAACTATACAAATCAATTGTTCTTGTCTTAATATTGGTCTATAATACCTACTCTCCTAAAAGTAAAGATCCTTCAAACATATGATTTAATCAGGTAATTCATATCTCATGTTTTATAAAATATATCCGATTTATTGTTTTCATTCAACAAACTATTGATTATATACTAAATACCATGTCTATGCTCATTTGATCTTGAACTTTCCCCCTAAAGATAATAAATTTAATGTAAGTAAATGTGCAGTGTAGTTATTTAAATTTAAACTGTGTGGCTAGATTAATAGATATAGGGGCATCGAGAATCTTTTCTATTCTATTTTGATGACAATTGGCAGACACATTACCACTTTCTAATTTCAGATTCCTCATCCATAATACAGATGAGAAAACAGTGCCCCAATATAGAAAGGCCTTAATCTTAAATGGTGAACATGTAAAGAATGATGCCTAGAACATCATAAGTTTCATAAACTATCAGTGATTATTTTCACAATGGGATAATGTTATAATATATCTCATTGCTTCTTAATTAGATGTCTTCACATTTCTGATGTATGTTTTTGTTTTTTCTAATGTATCACTTATACTGTGACAATATCAATTTTGAGACATCTCATGAAGAGGATGAGAACTGTTCTTGAATTTTATCACTTGCATAATATTCATCATTAGAATTCATCTCACACTTAACTGGCACGTATTATTACTGAAGTTTTACTAAAGACTCCTTTAGTGGAAACACTGACTATATTTTCTGCATATTTAGTGCTCAGAAATATTTCTCTATTGAACTATTTCAACTACAATCACTGTTCTTTTCAGGTTAATCTAGGTCTAGGGAAATTTTAGAAATACTTTCATAACTTCTTCCTTTTTTATATTTAAGTTTGTCATCTCACTTTAACCTTATAGCTTTGTTCTTAAACTAAACTGTCTACTTGAAATAGAGTAATTTAGTACTTCTGAACATGAGTGTATTATTAGCAATGGCAAATTGAAAAGCATTTAATTGTATTAAGTCATTTAAATATTTGTACTTATAATGACATGCTGTGATTCTTTTTTTACTTGGGAAGGGTCATCCAAGTAATGATCAGGAGGCCTCAAGGCCCTGCTGGTGATTTTCAGCCAAATGAAATCATCATGTTATGCAAGAGCCCAATGATACAAGATGCTCAGGATGTGGTTCCAGAGGTTCTCTGAACCATTTTGGTGGTTCTTGTAAAGGGTTGGAGTGGGGGAATATATGAGGAAACTTCAGGGTTGTGTGTGGTGATGCTCTTTTCTGGTACCAAGTGGTGCCAGGGCTCAAATCTGGCTGGGGAAACATTTTAAACCATATATGATCTCTCTAGTCTTGGTGACTTATTTTTGACTTTAAGGACATGATATCTTGCATGTTGAAAGAGATCTTAAACAGCATTTTTTGTTAAACTGAACAGTGAAGATTGAAAAACCTGTCAGTTTACAATAAAACATATTTGGCAGATAATTCATGCAAAATTAAATTCATGTTCCCAAATATTTGGGTTTAGGTATTACATTTTATGTTTGCTAAACTTTACTCATTCTTTACATTAGAAATATTGAAAGATAATTAATAAAATATATAGACAAAATGCCTCAGAATGATAATTATTTATAATTTTATAAGGCATATATTTGCAGTCAGTATCCAAAGGACAATGTCAATTTATATTTTTTATTTTTTTAAACTTTATTTATTGATTGATTGGTTCTTGGGCCATACCAGCGATGCTTAGGGGTCACTCCTGCATGATGTCTGCACTCAGACATCACCCCTCGCAGGTTGGGTGAACATATGGTGCCAGGATCGAGCCTGCTCCCTCCCAGGTCGGCTGCATGCTAGGCAAAAGCCCTACTGCTGTGCTATCTCTCCGGGCCAACAATGTCAGTTTGTATAGAAAAAAGTTGGTGTCCTCAGTTGTTTAAAAACTAGACATGTATGAATGTGAATTTTAAAAACTATGCAAATATATGATGTTTATGAGTTGAGGTTTAATTTCTACAAAAGTAAGGTAGTTAGAAAACATGTTGTGTATGTAAATAGTGATTGCTACAACTTTAGTGACATTAATTACATTTATTTTTTGATGCACTATACTAACTTTTGCCAATGTCAAGTTATACTTATTTAATTATTTAACAACTTCACATATGCCCACTTATAAAAATGATCACTTAGTATACTTTGACAATGAATCTAAATTGTATTAACTTTAAAGATATGTTCTAATCACTTCACCGATTTGATATAAAAAACAAATCTATGTCCTTTGACAGATAAGCAGGTAAAGAAGATATAGTATATATACCTATAGAAATCATTCAGCCTTATAAAGGATATTATTTTATTTTGATATCTGCTCTATGGTTGAGTTTCCATATGATCCAGATATAACACTCCTAGGGATATACCTTAGGAATAAAAAAATACAATTCAAAAATCCCTTCCTCACACCTATATACATCGCAGCGCTATTTACAATAGCCAGACTCTGGAATCAACCAGGATTCCCATCAACAGATGAATGGCTAAAGAAAATGTGGTACATATACATAATGGACTATTATGCAGCCATCAGGAGAGATGAAGTCATGAAATTTTCTGATACATGGATGTACATGGAGTCTATCATGCTGAGTGAAATAAGTCAGAGGGAGAGAGATAGACACAGAATAGTCTCATTCATCTATGGGTTTTAAGAAAAATTAAAGCCATTATTGTAATAATGCCCAGAGACAATAGAGATGAGGGTCGGAAGGAACAGCTCATAATATGAAGCTCACCAAAAAAAGTAGTAAGGGCAGTTAGGGAAATAACTACACTAAAAACTATCATGACAATAAAATGGTTTTTAAAAACTCTCATTCTATGCTTCTTTGTATTAATACTTCATAGATTTCAATATGCTTTTAAACATAATTGGCCATATAAATTATTATTTCAAGCTTTATCTATTTATTGATTCATTGATTGATTGGTTTCTGGGCCATACCCAGTGGTGCTCAGGGGTTACTCCTGGCTTTGCACTCAGAAATCACCCTTGGCAGGCTTGGGAACCTTATGGAATGCCAGGAATCAAAGCCAGGTCCCTCCCAGCTCAGCTATATGCAAGGTAATTGTTCTACTGCTGTGCTATCTCTCCAGACCTGGTCATAGAAATTAAAACTTATTAAATAAAATTATAAAATGATGTACAGTATTGTCATGAGATTGTACCATAATATAATTAACAACTTTCTTAGAAAGTTGTAGCTTCTTTAGCCAGAGAGATAGTACAGTGCATAATGGGTCCCCTGAATACCACCAGAAATAATCCTTGAGCATAAAATAGGAGTAAATCCTGAGCACAGCAGGTATGGGCAAAAAGATGCTCTTTCTCTTTTTTCACATTGCAAATAAAAGCAATAAATGCTGATCCATAAATCCCAGCATGATGATCTGATGAAGGTATATATGTTTCTAGAAATTAATTACAAAATTGATGCTGGAAATGCGTTCAAATATTCTAAAACATACCAGCTTGCATTATGCTCATGGCAATTTAATCAGCACCAAGAATTTTTTCTTCAGACTCTTAATATCTGAGAAACAAAGATCCTTTACTATCATTTTGATTTTAATTTACTTATTTTTTATGTTTGTTTTTTGTCACATCAGTAGAGCTCAGGGATTATTCCTGGGTCTGTATTTAGGATTCACTCCTGGTGGTGTTCTAGGGAACATATGTGGTATTAGGAATCTAACTGGGGTTTTCACATGCAAGGAAAGTTCCTTACTCTAATAATACCTCTTTGGTCCCTTAATTCATTGTTCTTATTATGTAAGAGAATGAATACTTTTTATTGTCTATTAGCAACTTGCAAATATTTTTATGAATTTTTATTGTATCTTGCATGTTGTTGAGATCTTTATATTCATATATATATTTGCAAGAATTCTTTATATGCTTAAGGACTCAATTATCTTCCATGTGCACTGGGAGCATTTTTCCAATTTACTATTTTAGTCAATTAAATAGATACCTTTGATATAATTTTAATAGTAGTTACCTAGCCAAATATATCTATCCAATTAAATATTTTTGATTCTATACTATAAACATATTTCCCAACCTAAGTCATAATATATTTGTACAGCTTTTCCAACACCATTTCTGATTTTTGATTTATATATATATAAAACTCTTAAATGTGCTGGAATTTATTTGATTATTAATGCCATATATAGACTAATTTTACTGTTCTTACCCAAATGGTTCCCTAATAAATATGATCTCATTTGTCAACTTAAAACAAGGCCTAGGAGGTACTTTTAAAGCTTCACTTATGGGCTCTGGTAAAGTACTTACCTAAAAAAACCAAACCACAATTGCATCATTCCCATTTCCTGTTCTTACCTTCCAAAATTGGCTGGAAGAAATTCAAGGAAGGCATCATTCAGGTAGAGCTGGGTCAGGTTTAGTAGCTGTGTAAAGCCATCGGGGAGTCTAAAAAAGAGTAAAAAAAGGGTTAGTCACTGCATAGATGTTGCCATAGAAACAGAACAAAAATATGTATCTCTAAGGAGAAAAAATAGAAGTGTAATACATTTTCAACTCTCCGTTGGTAACACAGTAATGGGAGAATTTATTGAGCATGTTATTACAGCTTGAAAATGTTGCCTGTTATTAAAATACATGGCATCCACCTACCTCCACAATGCTTTCCTAAACTGAGATCTTATCAGTTGCAACATCTCTTACTGTTGTCCTAAACTTAGTCATGCCAATGAAATATATCTTATGATTTTCAAATTGTATCTATAGCATGCTTTATAACTTTCAATAGTATCTTCTTTCTTTAGAGATTACTCCCAATATATCTTTAAGCAAGAGTTATGCCCACTTATTTTTTATCTAATCCATTAAAATTTGTCCACAATACATCACAGTGATGACTAAAGTTGTCTGATAAAGTTATTATTTAATATATATAATAGATTATCTAGTAGTAATATTAAAAAAGAATATTCTTGTCCCCTTCACTTCAATGAAGGCTCAATGGAAGTGCACATTATAATTCAATTTGGTCTAATTCATGTTTGCTAAAAATGAGTAAGGATATTGAAACAATAACCAAACAGAAAACTCAAGGTTTTATGAGGCATTAAAAGCATTGAAAAAAATAAATTATCTGAAAATTTCACAAGTTAGATAAATTAGTATTTGAAGTATATAAATATCTCATGACAATGGATTTGTGAAGGGTTTTTTTTTAAATTATTTTTTATTTTTTAATCATAGTGGTTTACATGATATTCACAGTAATATTCCATTTACAAATAAACATTGAATCAGGGGAATTCCCATCACCAAGTTTATCTCCCTCCACCTCCATACCCATTCTGTCTCCCAAGTCCTCTACCCTCTCCCCAGGGACTTCTAGATTGAGTGACTCCCTCTGTTTCTGGTTTATCACCTGGTGATCTTATATCTGATTGGGCTTGGTGTCTCCATTGCTTCTCCCTCTGATTGGGAAGCAGGTTTAGGGAGATCGAGGTTGGTTTTATCCAAGAAACATTTTATGAGAAGTATATTGAACTAAAATTCAATATGATTAAAATTCCTTCAAAACATTTTAATACCTTTATCTATGGACTACCAAATCTATAGTCATTGATAAAATGCTTCTAAATATTATTCAAAATGTCCTTCCCACCAACTTATAATTTTTCCTCGCAATTAATGACACATTTATTTAAATTTGTTTATTTGTTTACTTAAATTTATTTAAAGAGCTGGGTCAGAAAGCTGTCTTAAATGGTAGGACACTTGGGCAAGGCACTGGCCTTGATTGTTGGCACTCTTGCCCTTAATTTGCCATTGGATGTTTTTTTGGGAGCCCCCAGCTTTGCCTTCACAGCTCTAAGCACTTCCAAGATTGGGCTTACTAAAAATATTAAATTAAATTAAAATAAAGAATGGCCTATATTCACTTTTATTTTCACTAGTCGTCAAACCATTGCTTTCTGGTGACTACTCGAATTTTATAGCAAAAAGTACACTGACCAAAGTTTCATGACCATTTTATTTCCAGTTCACTAACTTTATTAATTTTGCATCCAAAAGTTTTTAGTCATATATTAATGACATAATCATTGTTCTTTGCTCCGTCTTGGCTTCTACTATACTATGATTCCTCCTTCTTCTTTGAGTCCTAGGATACTGTATCTGTGCTTTATCCCATGTTTCCTCTTCCTCTGTTCAAGCTTTCACTATGAATGTCTAATGTATATAAAAGAAGATATGTGAACCCAGGATATAATTTTATAAACAGACTTAGTCCCTTTGAACAACTGCTGTTGCCCCTCTTGGATGACCTCTTTCTATTCCATCTAATATGCTTTATTTAGAAATAATTTAGTTATTTGAATACCAAAAAGGCATGTGGTTCTTTGTAACATTATATAAGTCAAATAAACTATGATAATCTTCCATACAATTTACAATAAGCACTATTTGTGAAATTGATCTATTTTGATGCAGATTATTGATTATTATAGTGATAGCTTGTTGTCTGAATACACTATACTATGTATTCCTTTAAAAGAACAGTATGACTGTTGACCCTAGTTTTTAGTGTATATTTCTATTTTTTTTTTACTTTGAAACACTGTGAGATGTAAAATTTTTTATGATTGAATTTCAGTTATGTGATGTCCAATACCCATCCCTTTACCAGGGCACATTTCCTGACACCAGTGTCACCAGTTTGTTTCCTGCCCTTTCTCTGATCTCTCTGCAGCCTGCCTCTGTGCTCTGTGGCTAATATTCCCCACCCCGTTTTTCCTTTATAAACACTGGTTTGAGATATTATGACTGAAGGGATATCATGCATATCACTTTTCCTCCTTTCAACACCCAGTTCTTTAGCTATTCATGAAACCTTATTGTTTCATATAAATTGAAGAAGCATTTAATTTATTTATTAGAAAAACTTCATTTGGGTATACTTATAGAAACTTCACTGAATTTACATTACTTCTGGGAATATTGCCATTTTAATGATGTTAATTCTCCCAAAGCATGAGTAGGGGATGTGTATTCATTTCCTCATGTATCCTCTGATGTTTTGTAGTAGTGTTTTGTAGTTTTTTTTATTGTATAAAGAGGTCTTTCACCTTTTAGTTAAGTTGATTTCAAGATACTTGATATTCTGAAGCAAGATTATAAGTGGGATTTTTAAATGTCTCATTATTTATACATAGGAAAGCCATGTGTTTTTACATGTTATTTTGTAGCTTACCAACATACTGCAGGGATATATTGTTTTTAGAAGCTTTTTGTGATGTCTTTAGGGTTTTTTAAATATAGCTACATTTCATCCACAAATAGAGATAGTGTGAGTTCTTTCCTTAGTATCTAGATACCCTTAATGTGTTTTTCTTGCCTAATTTCTATGGCAAGTACTTCCAATACTATATTGAAAAGAGGTGGTGAAAATGAGCCAGATCTTAGGGCAAAGGCTTTAAGCTTTCCCTCTTTGAGTATAATGTTTGCTGTGGACTTGTGGTAAATGACTTTGACTATACAGTTCCTTCAAATCCCATGTTGTTGAAAGGGTTTTTTTTTTTTTTTACCACAAATGGGTGATGAACTTGTTAAAATAATTCTCTGCACCTATTAATATTATACCATGATTTTTTATTGATATGGTACATAATTTTGATTAACTTGTGTCTGCCAAAGCATCCTTGTATTTCCAGAAAGAATCCTACTTGTTCATGGTGTATGATAATTTTGATGAATTGTTAGATTCTATATGCTAGTATTTTCTTGAGGATCTTTGCATCTGTGTTCATCAATGGTATAAGTCTGTAATTATATTTTTTGGTGATCTCTCTCACTTTCTCTCTCTACTTTTGGTATCAGGGTGATGCTAGCTGAATAAAACCTGGGAGTGTTTCTATTTCTTCAATTTTCCTGGATTAACTTCAAAAGAACTCTCAATAGGTCCTAATGGAATGTCTGAAAGTTTTCACTAGTGAATCCACCTGAGTCTAAGCTTTTATTTTTGGGAAGCCTTTTGATTACCATATTGATTTTCTCAGTAGTGATAGGTATGTTCAGGCATTCCAAATTACCTGGTTCAACCTTGACGTTATAGGAGTCCAAGAATTCATACATTTCTTCTAGGATCTCTCTTTTTTGTGGCATAAGAATTCTCAAAGTAGTCTCTGATTATTCTTTATTCTCTCTCTCTCTCTCTCTCTGTCTCTCTCTTTCCACTGTGGTCTGCTCTATTGTCAATGGAGGGGTGCCTAGCATATCACTTTCTTCCCTTCAAGTACCAAGTTCTGTTTCAGAGTGATCAGTTCCAACTATAATTGTCCTAGTAGATCCTTTACTACTCTAACTGCACACACTACTCTTTGTGTTGAGCTTCTTATCTTGGGCTGAAACTCTTGACCCTTAATTCTATTGTCTCTGGATATTGTTACCGTACTATCTCCAGTTTTTCTTATATCCAAAAAATGGGTGAAATTATTCAATGTCTTTTCTTTTGGCTCTGGCTCATTTCACTTAGCATAATAATCTCCATGTATAAGCAAATTTCATGATTTCATTTTGACTTATGACTGCATAGTATTCTGTTGTGTAGATAGATCAATTTCTTTAGTCACTTACCTGTTGTCAGGCACCTGGGTTGTTCCCAGATTATGATGATTGTAAATAGTACTACTATGAACATAGAATAGAGAGAGATTTTGTATTGTGTTCCTAGGGTACAATCTTAGGAGTGGTATTTTTAGATCATATGAAACTAAATTTCTAGCTTTTGTTGGTTTTGAGTTTATAAAGTTCCTGAGTTAGTGTTTATCAGTGAAGCTGTGTATCCTTCCTTCAAACCTGAATGAGAGTCTGGCTGTTTTAAATATTGGTGGTGAGGTGCTTATTTGTTGAGTATTTTTTTTTTCAACACTGACTTCCAGTCTGGAGGGTTGTTTGTAAATACATAAGTTGCGCTATTGTATGTAATTTCCCTTTATGCTTTTTGTGCTTTTAGTATCCTACCTCTACTTTTCATCAGTGTGGACTAGGATGTGCCTTGGGTGTTCTTATTTTGATTTCTTTTATTAGGTAAACTTTGGTATTTCAGAATATGGGTGCAGGTACTCTTCAGCTCTGAGAACTTGCAGCAATGATGTCTTTTACAATAACTTCTTCATAGGGATTTTCTTCCTGTCTCTCTATGACCCCAGTGATTCTTATGTTGTTTCTCTTGAATTTATTCCAATGATATATTGTCATCTATTAGTTTATTTTGGTGATTTTCTTTACCTTCTACTGATTTATTTTGAAACATTTTTCCATCTTCTGTTGTCTAGAGGTTTCCTGTACTTCATCTTCCAGCTCACAGATTCTCTTCTCAGCAACTGTTACTCTGTTTGTGAGGTCATCCAATGTATTTTTTTCATTACATTTATGGAGTTGTTCAGTTGTGACATTTCTGTTTGTATTTTTCTCATTTCTTCTCTTATATCCCTTGTGTTTGATCGGCAGTTTATTCCATTCATTTTTTTTGTGCTCATTGAACATCTTAAACATTTCCACACAACTCCATTTAGAGACGTTATATTAAGAAGTTAGTATTGATTGGGTATTCAGGATTTCAGTCTTTACTCACCAGCAATGGTTAGGTTTTACACGGTTTTTAAAACCATAGTTTCTGTGGTCTCAAGGTGCTTCCTTCCTATGTCATTGTCAGACTTTCCAACTGCCAGGGAGGTCTCTGAGGGAGTTTATATGGGTGAGAGATTATTATTTTAGAAACTACTTGTCCTCTACCTGTGTGTGGATGATAGGCTGCAATCTTCATTGCTCTTGGTGCCACTCCCAGTCCACTATGAGCCCACACTCACCACAATGCTTGTGTATTTTTCTATTTCATGTTTAGAAAATTATTTTAGTATACAAAAGGTTCCTGACTATAGGAAACTAATATTCCTTAGGAATAGTCTTTAATTTCAATGAAATAAAATATAAATAGCACTTATTGAGCTCCTTGAAATTCTGTGCTATGCATTTCATGCAATTCCCTAAATTTTCTAGGTCTAAAGAGCCACACTACTGTAAAGCTTCAAAATATTCACCCAACAAATATTTCCTGAGACTATTTCTTTAAAGTACCAATTGTATGCTTTTCTAAACATTTGGGGAGAGAAAACTACATATACGGTTTTATATGAATTATTAGGAGATCTCTATATGCAATTAGGATAGCAACTACACTATTTTTTACTACAAAATATCTTGTCCTAATATACACTTTGATTTATTTGAAACAGATATTAAACTGGCTATTTTAATAAACTTAGTCATTAGAAGAGGCAGATTTTATCAAAGTAAGAAGTATAACTAAAGCAAATGAAGAGTGAAGGTTTTGTAATATATACCAAAGAATTCAGCCCACATGGGTTAATGTTGTTAGGTAAATAAGTTGCATGGCACTGTTTTATTGGCAATGCCATTCCATTTTTCCTTTGAGCTAATTGAATATCTGAAGCATTTTCCCTGAACTTAAGTTCAAAGAGATTATATTAGGGGATTAGTTCTGATTGGGTCTTCAGTATTTCGGTCTTGACTCACCAGGAATGATGGGGTTTTATGTTTTTAAACCATTTTTATGGAGTTTATATAAAGTTCTTATTTTATCACAATTTTGCCAAAACAATAAATAAAAAATATATTGATGGATGACAAAAACATAAGTCCAAGTGGTAATATTTGGAGGAATGTTTGAGCCAAATTTAGTAGTACTTGGGGACTACTAATAAATGGTTTTGTGTACTTTTGGTGCTTTGTGATACAATATGTAGTTCTAAGGATTGAGCATGGGATGGTCATATCTAAATAAAACTCTACTATCCTACCTCTCTAACCCTCAACAGATAATATTTTATGTTAGAAAGTACTAAGAGTTAATATTTGAAAATATCAGAAATGAGAGGATACTGAACATTTGATACAAAATTTGAACTTTGTCTCATGATTAAAAAATCATAGAGGGGTTAGATAGTACAGTGGGTAGGACATTTGCCTTTTAGGCTACTGACTTGGGTTCCATCTCCAGCCATATGGTCCCGTGAGCACCACCAAGAATGATCTCTAAGTGCAGAGCCAGGAGAACCTCAGCACTGCCAGGTGCATGGAAACCAAAATCAAAAATCATTGTTGTTTTTTTTCTTAATATTTTCATCATTAAAATACTTTAGAATTTTTTTCCACGATTATGCTAGTTTTTATGATAATGGTACAGATTCTCAATAGATATCATTCCAAATTTAATCACTATGATAGCCTTTTGCTTTCTATAGTTATTTGGTAGAAGAAATCACTTATGACATTTTAAAAGGCAAGATTAATGCATTTTATAAAAGGGGAAAATGCTAAATTTCTGAACATTTACTTTAGCACAGTAACTATTAATAAGTGAAAAGACTTTAGCAAACTAAAGTAGTTCCAGAAACAGTTTGAATTATCCAACTTTTCATGCTTGACATTCTGCACATGCATGTATTAATGATACTACATTGTATTATGTCTTTCATCAAAAATATATTCCTTTATTGTTGCTTCTCTAGCAAAGCCTGTGCTGAGGAAAGTCTGGCTTCTTGCCCAGAACACTTCTTTGAGGATTTAAAATTGATCACATTCTTCGGATTCCAATTGCTAAACTGGACTGCAAGATATAAGTTGTATGAAAACCAGAATACAAAGTGAGATTCCTTTTTCCAGCACAGTTATCAGAAAATGCTTATAGACATTTACATTGAGACCAATTTTTAAACGGAAAATTAAAGGGCATTGAACAGCACATATTATTTAATAGCATGTGTGCTTTATATTTCAAATCACTTTAAGAATGTATCAAGTGACTATTCTATGCTTAGACTCAAATGTAATGTCTTAGTTTTCATGTAGGATTTTATTTACAGACTTAGCAAAATGAGTATGCCAATTATGTTTTTTATAAGTCTGAAATTTTCGATCCTTAAAATTAAGTG
Source organism: Crocidura indochinensis (assembly GCA_004027635.1). NCBI lineage: Eukaryota > Metazoa > Chordata > Mammalia > Eulipotyphla > Soricidae > Crocidura > Crocidura indochinensis. Next base: position 39,516 of record PVKC010000441.1, on the reverse strand, counting down.
ATAAATTCTTTGAGAATGAGGAATATATCCTCCATGATTTATTACGCTGGCAGCAAAAAGAATATATTCTGTTTTTTGTTTGTTTTGGACCTCACCCAGTGGTATTCAGGGTATATTCCTGACTCTATATTCAGGGTTTACTCCTCATGGGTCTTAGGGGGATATAGGCAGTGTTAAGGATTAAATTTGAGCCTTCCTTGTAAAAGGTAAGTGCCCTATCCACACCACTATAACTCTAACCCAAATATTCAACATTTTAATATACATTTTAAGAATTAGTATAAAAAGTTTTGTAGCTTCTAGTAGAGACAATGATTTTTACCAATAAATACCAGTCTTTTAAAAGATTATATAAGAATCTTCAAGGAAGAAGATATTTCCTAGAAAATTAGTTAAAAATTGATGAAGATAACTAACAATCATGGTTTGTCTTTATTCTTCTCTAAGCTAGTCATTAGAATTGACCATTTTATACAAATTTATACTAAATGAGTTCTGAATAATGAAAAGACTTTATTATCTTAGGTAGTTTTCTACTACCAACTGATTGGATAAACTCAAAAATAGATGTCCTATCTATATAGATAAATAGTTCTCTACTGAGAAAACACTTGTGCTGCATTAATTGTTTGCAAGTGTCATATTCCAACTACAAGAAAGAAAGAATCAAAATATAACCAAACATTAATATAGTTTAGTGATGAGCAGAGGGTACTGATGTAAGAAGATCAGAATTTGAACATTATCCACAATTATTTTTATCTGTTAACTTTACACATTTCATAATGTGTATGATCCTTATTCATAAAAATGATGATACTAATTTTCACTTCTCAGAATTGCTTCAGTGATTCCTTATATCATAGTAAGGCATCAGTAAATGGGGACCATTATATTACTTTTACTTTGAATATTTTTATTATGATCTTTCAATATTGAGTAGCATGCTAATTTAAATACATCCATTAATGCTCATTTTATTGTTGGGATAGCCCAATTAAAATAGGCTTTAGACATCCCTGTTTCAACTATTTTCTTTTATAACTGCACTTCATTTGAAGTTAAAAGTAAACATTTAATAGGTATCTGACCTCTATGACAGCAGGTAAAACAAATTGAATTTTAGGTTTTATATGATGTGCTTAAGGCGTCAATGTAAAAATTTCTACCTTAACTCAAAGGAATTTTACATGTAAACATTTCTAATGATTTAGCTTATGAATTTAAATCAATACAAAAGCACAAAACATATGGACCATCAAAAGTAAATAAAAATATTCCTTATAATGATCTTAATTCAGCTCACTGCCATTTCATGAATTTGTTTCTAATTTCTTCTAGTTAATTATTTAAATTTACTACAAGATTGTGTCATGCTTTATCCTTTTACTTTACAATTATATTTCAGTTTTGCTACATAAATATAGGGACTATATAATTTATCATTCAAACTAGGATATTTTTGAGAGCTAAAAGGGAGCTATTATTAATCATGTCATGTTCAGAGCTGAAAACTGGGAAGACTTGAGCAAACAGAGACATATGGTCACCCTATATATATATCTTTGAACCCATCAGTAGGTAGCCATAATTTATGAGAAAATATCTTACTTTAGAACATTAAAAATTCTTCAGATCTTTAAAAATGTCTTTTGATTTTAAATTTAATTCAGATAATCTGTCTGATTTGGTGAAAGGGTAAGATATTTCAATATTTGGAATTCAGATATTATTTTCACAACTTCCATTTGTAAGCAAGTAGGTAGAATGTATTTATCTACCTCACTACTTCATAAGAATTCTGTGAATGTTAAAATAATGTACTAAGGTACATTAAATGCATAATGTACTAATTCACATTAAATACATAAAATAATGTACTAAGGTTAAAATAATGTACTAAACATGGGCATGGTAGAGTCTCAGTAAATGTTGCTTTCTCGTGAGTGGTGCTATTTCTGATTTGTGATTCACATCTAAAACTAAGACAGTGACATTCAAAACTATAACTCATAAAGTCTAGAGTTTTCATAATTTTCTGCTTTGTAGATTTATTGCATCCAAGGAAATAAATAGACAAACAAGAGAGAGAAAAATCAATAAGACTGAAATAGAAGCAATAAAATGGACATATATTTGACCCATGAAGTGCATTTTTTTATCAATTGAATTGGAGGAGTGAATTAGAGAAAATGCCATTAGAGAGATTATTAATATGATACGTTTATCAAAGAAGCATTATCATTAATTATATGTTAATAAATTTTAAAATATATATAAATGTGAAAATTTCTGAAATATGTAACTAAAATCACTCAAGAAAAATGAATAGTTTTAGTATATTACAAGCATTATATTTTCAAATACAAAATTTCTCATAATATAAACTACAGGACTATATGGCAACCCTGGAGCATTCTATTTAATGTGAAGGGAAGAAATAATTCTATATACTCTCTTATGATATCAAATAGAACATTATCTTTCATATGACCAGTTTTATCTTGTTACTAAACCAGATCTAGAGAAACAAGATCTTTAGGATTCTATGCCTTTTAAATATTTTTGGGCAATACTTTATAAAACCTTAGCAACTAAAATCCATTAACTTTTATATGTGAAATAAGATAGTTTTTATTGACAAAAAACTTGCTTAGAAAGATGTGAGAGGAGAGGAAGTACAGGTTTAAGAGAGAAAACAGTTTCTTCTGAGTGGAAAAAGGTTCCAAAGCTACACAGAGCAAACCAAGCAAGATACATATTCCAGGTGAAGACAGGCTCGAAGGGCAAGCCAATACCTTAAATTTTTTTTAAAAGAGTATTATTCCATATCAAGTATATATTCTCTCTGGAATGCAAATTAGGTTATACATTAAAAAATACTAACCATTATAACTCACCATAGATTAGATTAAAAAATAAATGCCATAACATTATGTCAACTAAATTGAGAATTAGGATATACATACAAGGCAGATGCTTTACAGTGAAGATGAATCCCATGTCTTGGACAACATTTGACATTCATCCATTGAGAATAAAATATTTCAGAAAACCAGATATAGAAGATAAATAGACTGAGCCCACATGACCATCATTTTCTGTCATTTATCTTTGTATAATCTCACCTTGAGTGTTGTTAGGGGTTGTACCTTGAATCTTAGCAGTGGAAGGTGGTATTATGATGAGATATCTATCACTTCCCTAACTATGTTACATTACATTACATTACATTACATGACTTTGTCATACATTAAAAGACGTTTTTTAGCTGCTGGATTTAAAGAGACAAAGTCGTCTGGTGAGTTGAGCTGCCTACATGGAGTGTAACATGGTGAGGAATTCACTGGGCTCTAAGATATGAGAGTTGACAGCCAGCCAAAAGCTGGGATTATAAAATATATAACAATAATATGTCTATAATAAGAATAGAATGAGAAAAATAATTGCACTCACACACAAATGACCCTGAAATGCTTGGAATAAAATCAACCACATTTCAAGATATAATGCCTAAAACACAGAAAAAAAGATAATTTAAAAATATTAAATAGGCATAGAAGTAAATTATGCACAGGGTTGGCAATATTTAACATTTTTTGAGATGTGAATTCTGCCCAAATTAATGTATAGATCAAATGTGATGCCTAGTGAAGGTCTAGACGTCTTATATTATTTTTGTAGAAATATACAAACCAACTACAAATTTTTTATAGAAAAGGAATAGAATAAGCACAATGATTTCGATAAATAATGAAATGAAGAGATTTATATTTTATGAACATATAAATTACCATAAAGATACAGAACTAAGAAAATATGGGACAAGAGAAAAGCGAGGGATCAATGTACAAAATAGAGAATATGGAAATGAATCTAGACAGTCAATTGGCATTATATGTTATGTTATGTGATTTTGTGAAGGAAAAAAATGGCAAAAGCATGTCAGCAAAGAACAGTATAATATTTATATATAAAAAAATCCCTGGGAGCCGGGAGGTGGCGCAGGAGGTAAGGTGCCTGCTGCCTTGCCTAAGACGGACCATGGTTCGATCCCCTGGTTCCCATATGGTCTCCCGTGCCTGCCAGGAGCGACTTCTGAGCGCATAGCCAGGAGTAACCCCTGAGCGTCACTGGGTGTGGCCCAAAAACCAAAAAAAAAAAATCCCCCAAAACCAAAGGGATGGAGAGGTTTTAGATGGGTTAAGTTTGTTGCATTGCAAATGGCCAATTTTAGTTCAATTTCCTGCACAGTGAGTCATTGGTCTCCTGAATGGCCAAGAGTGACCCCTGAGAACACAGCTAGAGTAAGTCCTGGGCACAGCTAGGCAAGGCCCACCCTAAACATAAACACACCAAAACAACCACAATAATTTCACAGTGCACATATACACATGAACTTTATGTCAGAGATTTATATGTAACATACAAGTTATAAAATTTTCATCAAAAAGTAGGCAAAATTATCCTATCAATTTAGAAAAGGATCTCTAGGAACAAAATATATTTCATAAAACTTTGTTGATAAGAACTTATCAAAAAGTAGAACTTCCTGTAGGGAGACAGAGCTCTAGGGGCTGGAGCACATATCCAGCTGCTGCAAAATGTGTCTCTGAGAACTCTCAGGGTTGTGAGTCTGGAGCAATACAGAACCATTGGCCTGATATCAGAATTGTCAGATCTGTTTTGCTGGACTAACTACATGTAGGAAGACCCCAAGAATCTTGTTTGCTTACTCTCCTCCAAACCCCTCATTTTTAAACTTCTTCCCTTTGAAAGTGACAAAAAAGAACATCAAGATAGGTTACAAAATTAAAGGAAGTATTTGTCAATGTATTTTATACAGAACTTCTCATTTCAATCGTTACGTGATTTAAAAAATAAAATACTTCTTGGGTTAGAGCTATAGTAGAGCAGGAAGGGTGCTTGTCTTGCACATGGGTGACCTGGGTTTAATTTCTGATATTTCACAGGGTTCCCCAAACTTGTCAGAGTGACCTCTGAGCACAGAGCTCTATAAGTCTTGAGCATAGTTGAGTTTGTTCTCCAAATAAGAAAAATTGTAATCCTGCCAATCCATGAGCAGGGTATGTGTTTCCATTTCCATGTGTCCTCTCTTATTTCTTGGAGCAGGGCTTTATAGTTTTCTTTGTATAAGTCCTTCACGTCTCTGGTCAAGTTGACTCCAAGATATTTGAGTTTGTGTGGCACTATTGTGAATGGGACTGCCTTCTTGACTTCCGTCTCTTCCCTATCATTATTGGTGTATAAAAAGGCCATTGATTTCTGTGTGTTAATTTTGTAGCCTGCCACCCTGTAACTCTACATAGATTTTTTTTTGTGATTTTTGGGTCACACCCAGCAGTGCTCAGGGGATACTCCTGGCTCCATGCTCAGAAATTGCTCCTGGCAGGCATTGGGGACCATATGGGACACCAGGATTCGAACTGATGACCTTCTGCATGAAAGGCAATAAAAAGCCAATACAAATTTTATAAAAGAGGACCAAAGAGATAGTAAAGTATGGTAGGATGCTAGTCTTGTACTGGACTAAGCTGAGTTTCATCCACCAAACCCTGTATGATCCCCTGAACACAGAGTCAAAAAATCAAAAACAAAAACAAACCCCTGAGTATCACCAGGTGTGGCTCCCAAAACAAATCAATAAACAGGAAAAAGGATTGAATCCTTTGTCATAAAACCAATATAGATGGTAGATAAATACACGGGAAGATGTCAATTTGCCATGAGAATATAAATAATAGAGTCAATAAACTAATACGACTAACAGTATATAGAACTACAGGTGCAGAATTTGCTAATATAAACAATGGCGGTTCCAACTTCTAATAAAGAACTATCTTTGCACTGGTGAAGGCGGTGGTGTTTATTTTTTTATAATTGAAACCCAACTACAAACATAAGGTCATTGTCATTAAATAAGTATATATTAAAAAGATAAGAAATTATAGTGATGCTAATAACTTGCTTTATGGTGATGCATATGAAATACCTATTATATAAGCTGGTTTAAAAGTTTAAACTTGTAGGTACCATGCTATCTAAAATCGCTGTTGTGTTTACCCAATGAATATAAGTGTGTAGACTTATACAAAGACCTGTCTGTAAGTTTATACCAGCTTTATTAATAATAGTAAAACTGGAGAAAATGTTTATCAGATGTTGAATAGGGTGATTGTGGTATACCTATAAACAGAATATCTCTTTAAATAAGAGAAGGCAGAATTGATTTTTGAAATGGCATGGAGAAACCTCAGAATTATTATGTAAAATAAAAATAAAATCAAACTAAAAAGTGTGTTAATGTGGGGCTGGGCGGTGGCGCTGGGGGTAAGGTGCCTGTGCTAACCTAGGACGGACTGCAGTTCGATTCCCCTGGTTCCCCATATGGTCCCCCGTGCCTGCCAGGAGCGACTTCTGAGCGAATAGCCAGGAGTAACCTCTGAGCGTCACCAGATATGCCCCCCCCCCAAAAAAAAAGAGATAAAAAAGTGTGTTAATGAACTGTGGGAATAGAAGTAGGATTGGTAAATTGTCTAAGAGGAATTTGAGGGATGGACCTGAGTGATAACACAGCGGTAGGGCATTTGTTTGCCTTGCACAAGGCCACCCAGAATGGACCCAAGTTTGATTCCTGGCATCCCATATCATATGGTCCCTTGAACCTTCCAGGAGCAATTTCTGAGTGCAGAGCCAGAAGTAACCCCTGAGCACTGCTGGGTGAGGCCCTAAACCAAAAAAAAAAAATTATGGGCTGATGGGGATAGTGAGTAATTTGATGATTCTGTGCATATTTGTTAAAATGCAGTATCATACAACTGGATATGAACTTTATGGCATAAGAATTATGCATGACAAAATCTAACTTTAAAATAAGCATGCTCAATTTCCCTGAATTTCCAGACTACTTAATAACTGTATACATTAAAAATTGGGGGGGGCATTTTGAGAACACACCTGGAAATATTCAGAGCTTATTTCTGGCTCTGCACTAAAGGATTACTCCTGTTGATGCTCAAAGTGTGGAGTCCAAAGGATTGAATTAAGGTAGATCATGTGCAAGGCAAGTAGCCTGTCTACTATACTATCCAGTCCTTAGACAATTTTGATGAAAAGGGTCACAATCACCTTTTAAAAATAAACATATAAAAACAATTCAGAGACATAGCATATGTTTTATTTTTATGCTTATAAAGGTTATATAAATAAAAGTAACTCACGCAGTCAAGAAAACTACCAAATTTAAACTTCTTAAAAATGTAATTTATCATTGGACTATGACTCTCAAAGCTCTTATTTTGATTCCTATATACAATGAACTATTAAAATTAAAGAACTAAAACAATTCATCATCTGCTCTGGATTCTGACACAGGTCAAGGACATGACTATAGTCCTGAGATGAGAAGTAATCAGCATCTATTACTGTTGAGAAAATTGCATGTTGCACCTGATCTAACATTTTTGGAAAACACATTTGTTGTTTGCTTTGTGGTCACATCCAGGTATGCCCAGGGCTTAATCCTGGTTCTAGGCTTAGGGATCACTTCTAACGGGCTCTAGGGACCATTTGGGATATCAGGGATCAATCTCAGGTCATCTGTGTGCAAGACAAATTCATTACTTACAAGCTGTATTATCTTTCTGGCTCCATGATATACTTTTAGTAAGTACCTTCATCCATACCTGACTTTGAAACAGAAGAGTTGTGTCTTTCCAACATTTTATTGTTGAAATATTACACTTTTTAAAATAATATTTCTATTCTCTATTAAAATTATCTCTAGACCTGTTATTTATTATTTTAAGTTTGTTCCACCCCTTCTCAAGTACAGTCTCAGGATACATTGAACATCCACGTTCATAAATTTCTGCCCTCAACTCTACTGGGAAAAATTCCCCTTCAAATATTGTTGATAAATTTTATTTTGTCTTCTTATAAGAGTAGATTTAAAAAGGCCTTTCCAGTAGTCTCCAGTCTCCTCAATTTCATCAATGGTACCCACTCTCCTCAATTTCTTGTGAATAAGTAATTCAAGGATTTTTCTGAAAATATGTCTGTTTGAATAATTAATATGCCAGTTTTACTTGGACATACATTATTTGCTCCCAGTACCAATGTTTGTGTCACCTTTACCAAATATCAATATAACTCTAATAACCATTCCAGATTTGACTCCTGATTTCATGAATGATTTAATCGTTTCTGTTTTCAACTCATGCAATCCATTCACTTCATAATGTCTTGACCTAGTTGATTACACAGGAGCTTTTGAATCATCATCAAATTCACCAAAAATGGTCACATGTTGTGTTTCTTCCTAAGTCAATGCTCTATTAACAGAATAAAAACTACAAGTATTACCCATACAGTCATAGTATCTTTACTACTCTATTTTTCATATCATATGACCCACTTTCCTCCATCCCCAAAGTGCATCTTATGGAGTGAATGCTGCCTGGAGCTGAAGCTGGATGCAGGGAGGAGAGAATTTAAAAACTATGTGCATTTTATGGTCAGGTGAATCTTATAGAGCAAAAAATATGGTAAATCTTTCACCTCTCTTCTTATATGATTATCTTATTTTAGGCTCCTTTCCCCCTGGCATCCCTATATATATTATATACACATATACATATATATGTATATATCACAGCATATATACACTGTGTATTTGTATATGCATTTATCACAGTATCTTTCACCCTAAGACACCAAGTTTTTCACCCCTCTTCTTATGTGATTATCTTTTTTTAGGTTCCTTTTCCTCTGGCATCTCTATATATTATATACACATACACATATTCAATTTCTTTCCATTTTGCACTACAGTTTACCATTGTTTTTTATAAACTTATCAGTATTTTAAACTCTCAACATTCTTGAAAACTTTCCTCAGAATCTTGGCAGAAATTTCCCAACATGCTCATACAAAATAACTTTTTTCTTTGGTTTTATACCTTCGATGGTGTGTTGCCTGAAAGTTACTAAAAGATGATGCTACAGCTTATTTCCAATAACTCCAATTTATAATTATGCTTTGCTACTCAACAATGCTTTTAATGATCATTTGTTAATTATTCTGAGTTGGTTATTTCCATCATTCTAGTAAATTGCATTTTAAATACATAATTTAAAATACATTTCTCATGCAAATTTATCTCATCTGGGTACATTATTATCCAATGAAAACAAATAAAAAATTTAATCACTCATACTCACTTAGAAATGGGATTGACACTGGCTTCAATAATTGTTAAACACTTACAGCACTTTATGTTTTCTGGAAATTCTTGTACACCTAAAATGTAACAACAAAACAAAAAAAAAAAAACAAGGAAAGCAAAAGTACATAAAAGTGTTCCAGCAAAAATACCCCATAGTTATAATATTAAAAATAATTATCTAAAATGGTAAATCCACAAACCATGTAAATCCCATTAGTGCAACCATTTAGCAATAATTAATTTAATATATTAGTGTCATATAAAATGCACTTCCATTTGAAATTTAAAAATTGAATGCTAAACAACATATTATGATTATAATCATTGGAAACTGGAATATACTTGAGTAAGATTGTATATTTTACTCTAGATCTTGAAGTACAACTAATTCAAAGAAATAAGGCACACATTAATTAGCTACAAGAGACTGCTATCTAAATCTGCATCATAAAGAAAACAAAAGACAAAATTTTAGTCTCCATGTTTCAAGATTGGGAAGTATTGCACACCTCTAGATGAAAATGACCTATAGGAAATTGACAGTCCAACAACTCTTTCCCATAGTAATGTGAGATTCTAAAAACTGGATGCAAGTTATTCTGTTGATTGGCACAGAATTAACTCTGCTTCTGCTATCAAAGCGAAGAGGTGAGCAGTTTTCTCCTCTCTGGGTTACCTCTAAAGATTCTGAGGTATTGAGTTTGGCTGATTGCCTTTGGAAAATTGCTCATCTGCAGCCACAGCTGTGCTGCTGGCTTCATGACAGAAATACTTGGGTTTTTCTATGAATTGCAGATTGGTAGACCACAAACTTCATCCATAAACGTGGAGGGTCAGAGAGATTAAAAAATATAACGGAGAATTTAACCAATGGATACAAATGGAACCAACGGAGCAGAGCCTGTAAATATCAGAATGGCAATATTCTACCATTGCTTGAAGCCTGCATGGCTTTTACTTGCTGAGTGAAATAAGTCAGAGGGAGAGAGATAGACACAGGATAGTCTAACTAATCTGCAGGATTTAAGGAAAATAAATTAAAGTATTATAATAATACCCAGAAACAATAGGGTTGAGGACTGTAAGATCCAGTCCACGGTATGAAGCTCACCACAAAAAGTGGGGAGTGCAGTTAGAAAAATAACTACACTAAAACTATCACGACAATGGTAGTGAGTGAAAATACAGAATTTCTATCAGGAATACAGTCAGGGGATTGGGGAAAGGGGAGGTGAAGGGCATTGTTGGTGGAACTGTTGCACTGGTGAAGGGAGGTATTCTTTTTTATAACTGAAACCCAACTGCAAACATGTAATCATGGTGCTTACATAAAGATATTAATAAAATAACATTTTGGAATAGTTAAACATGTAAACATTTCCAAAACGTTCTAGCCCTTCCCAGTAACTCATATAGAAGAGTAGGAAATATTTTGTTGCATGATTTTGAGAATTTTCTGTTGATAAATACTCAAGAAAGAAAGCCCTCAACATCATTAGTTGATGTCACCAGTCACATATACATAGTCTTAAGAGTTTCAGGCAGCATTATGAGATGTGCTAGATTCCATAGAGATCTTTATCCACTGAAAATGTCATAATCGAAGATAGAAGGTGTTGCTAATCCCATTCTATATAAAACTTCACCAGACACAATGCTGTTGGAACATTACTAATGAAATATTATCTTAATAAGAACCCAAGAAATTTTAAGAGCTATATTATGTGTGGAAAAACCATTTTTCCTTTTTGAAAAGATTATAATGCTTAGACTTCTTCAATAACTAGATGTTAACAAGATGCTGAAGACATCAGTAAGCTGACCCTTAAGCAATGTTTAATGTTTCCCTTGGCAGTCCTATTTATTTGAAATGTGTGTAACCAGTGGTAAAAGACTTCTTTTCTTTGGAAGGAGAGTCAATGGTTTGTTCTCTTCTCAATATGGATCCAGTTAGCACTGGGGAGCCTGATGTTTTATTTCCACAGGTTCTTCTTTGGGATGACTTTTTCTTAAATTTGTACATATATATGTATAAAATACATCTGAAATAAATAACAATGTTTCATGGCTAAGTATTTTACTATACTAGGGTACCCTATACACACACACAAACACACACACACACACACACACACACACACACCAGTTCTAAAAGTAGAAGTAGAAGCTAGAGCAATAGTATAATAAGAAGGTCATTTGCCTTGAATACTGTTGACCCAAGTTTAATTCCTGACATCTAATATGGTCTTCTGAGAACTGCCAGGAGTAAGCCCTGAGTAGAACCATGTATGGTTCATGGCCCCTAAAAAAAGTAGAAATAAATTCAAATGCAATTTTAAAAAGAAGCTCTCTATTTTCAACTGAAAGTAGAATTAGTTAATGTAGCATGATGTCCCACTTTGATATAAAACATTGCATTTTATTATTTGCTGTTCAAACTTAAAATTGTTTAGAACAAAATCTCAAAATATGCTGGATTAAGATGAAATGCCAACTAACTATAGGTATATTTAATGGCTCATTTTCCTACTCTGAAATATGGTGATGAAATGGATGATCCATCAGAGAATGCTAGTAAATACTGAAATAGGTAAAGCAGAGAAATTAATTGGAATAGTGTTATGCAAATGTGACTATAATTATTAGAAAAATAGAAGCAAAGTGTGTCAGTCAACAAAATAACTAAAGAACATGACAAAATGAGCTTCTCAAGGTATATAGAAATCTAGGAATGAACTAATTAATATGTTGAAATAATATACTAATATCTATTCAATATCTTAGAAATATATATTGTGTTTGTGCTTATTTCGGCAGCACATGTATGCTAAAATTGGAATAATACAGAGAAGATTAGCATGGTCCCTGTGCAAGAATGACATGCAAATTTGTGAAGCATTCCATATTAAAAAAAATAAGAAATAAATACTGTAGATGGTAAGTAAATGATATACAAAATAAATTGTATTATTTTACTTCTGCTGGACAATAATTTTATTATTTTGCTGAGGTTTTTGTAGTTACTTTCTTTTTTGGGGGGGGGGTCACACCCGGCAGTGCTCAGGGGTTACTCCTGGCTCCATGCTCAGAAATTGCTCCTGGCAGGCACCGGGAACCATATGGGGCACCAGGATTTGAACCGATGACCTTTTTGCATGAAAGGCAAATGCCTTACCTCCATGCTATCTCCCGGGCCCCATTCATAGCTACTTTTAAAAATAAAAGCTTTTAGTTTTATTTAAACACAGAGAGGCAGTATAAAATTAGTGAAAATCTCAGTTGGAAAGTGACTGAATCGGTGTTGTCATTTAGCTATTAAATCTTTGATATTAAAATAACAGTGTCACTTGCTAATTTCTGCTTAATTCCAAGATATATTCTTAGTACTAAATGATATACACTTAGTAGTAACTAGTGTAGAATTTAGCAAGTGCCTATTACTATATATCCATAAAACCTGTGTATTAATAACTTAGATTAAGGGTCCCGGGAGATAGCATGGATGTAAGGCGTTTGCCTTTCATGCAAAAGGTCATCGGTTCAAATCCCGGTGCCCCATAGGTCTCCCATGCCTGCCAGGAGCAATTTCTGAGCATGGAGCCAGGAGTAACACCTGAGCACTGCCAGATGTGACCCAAAAACAAAAACAAAAATAAAAAATAACTTAGCTTAAACTCATCTTTGGTGCTGTAAAAATTTATAACTTTTAATAGTTTAAGGAAGCTCTATTATACAGTATTTATTTTATTTTATGGATGAAGAACCACATTCACAAAGATTAAGTGACTTATTTAAATATCTGCTGGATATTTATACAGAAGTAGAGTTTAATTCAATGTTTTAATATCATGTCCTTTCTTTTATTTCATTGTTATCCTCTATTGAAACTATATTAGATTTTATTCAATGAATAAAACTTCTATTAAACAGTCATTCTGGGTGGTCTGTTTGCTCTTTTTAAACCAGGATTTCAGTTTATATCAAAAAAAAGATATAGTTTAAAACAAATATTGTGGATAGTATATTTAATATAAATATAAAAAATTTAAAAGTTAAATTTGTTAATTATTAAAATAATTTGTTTTAATTTTCAAAGTAATTCACCCACAATTAAGGAAATAAATATCCTTCTCTTTACTGTGTATTTCATTCCAATATTTTTACTTGTGATTTTGCAGAAAGCAGGCTAAATATTTATAGACCATATAATTCAAGTTCTAACACCTATTTATCAGTTGATAAATCACATAATCTTTCTAAGAAAGATACATAAGGAAACCCCATAAGGGAATCAATAATTTTCCCTGCTTCGGTATCCCTGGAGACTCAAGGTTATTATATTTAGATAAGATTAAAGGCTGAACAACCAGTGAGAACTGCACTTTAAAATAGTTTCCTGGGAAGCACTGAACTTTATATACAAAATGGCATATTTACATCAAAACACATGCTATATTAATCTATGCAAAAATAGAAGATATAAATGTCTGTTCTCTAAAATATGCTTCCTTCAACAATGAAACAACAAAATGTCTTATGAAAGAATTCACAGAATATTGCCTAATAAAAATGATACTTTTTGAATTTTATGATAAAATATATTAGAAACACAGCTTTTCATTCAGGTAAAGCAAGTGGTCTACCTGAGTTCAATCTCTAGTACCCCGTATAGTCACCAGAATTTACCAGTGATCCCTGAGCACTGTTAGTTGTGGCCCTCAAACAAACAAAAAGATACTCTATTTTAATTATTTAAAAGCATGATATATTTTGTGAGATATTTTTCTTGTTCCTTTCCCAAAGAGGGGGAAGTAACACCTTTTAAATTAACAGTGTTAGGATATATGAACAGTCATATGCAAGAAGTTGACATCAACTATCCCCATACACCATACCCAAAAGTTAATTCAAAATGGGTTGAAACCTTAAGGTTTCACCCAAATCTATAAAATACATGGAGAAGGGGCCCGGGAGATAGCATGGAGGTAAGGTGCTTGCCTTTCATGCAAAAGGTCATCGGTTCATATCCCAGTGCCCCATATGGTCCCCCGTGCCCACCAGGAGCAATTTCTGAGCATGGAGCCAGGGGTAACCCCTGAGCAATGCCGGGTGTGACCCAAAAACCAAAAACCAAAAAAAAAAAAAAAAATAGATGGAGAAAAATAGGAAGAATACTCCACAATACATATTTTCAATTATCTCACCACACAAAGAAAGCAAAACCAAAATAAATAAATGTATTTCCATCAAACTAAATTGCTCTGCTTTGACAAAGAAACCATGGCTAAAATAAAAAGACACAATACTGAAAGAAAGAAAATATTTTTACACTGTACATGTTTAAAAAGCATTTCTGAGATATAGTTATAAGAGCACTAAAAATGCTCAATCAAAAAAGAAAATCTCATTTTTTAAAAATAGGAAGAAGAGATGAGAGACAGATATTGTCCTAAATATGACATATTGTCCCAAAGAGCCAACATGGATATAAAAATGTATTCATCATAACTGATTATTAAGGAAAGTCAAACCAAAATGACTGAGCTATTGGTTCCCACCAGTGAGAATAATCTGTATAAAATAAAGCTGGAAATAACTAGTGCTGGTACAGATCAGACCATAAAAGAAACTTCTTCACTGGTGAGGACTAGAAACTCATGAAGCGTCCCTATGTAGATGAATATCCTTAAAATATTGGTATGATCTTGAGATTTCACTCCTTAGTAATTATTTCCCCCGCACCCCCCAAAAAGGAAAAAACTTAAAAAAAGTACTCCTATGCTTAGAGTAAACATGATTGACAATAACCAATATCTAGAAACAACCCAAAGACATAACAAAAAATAAATAGATAAAGAAATTGTGGTGTGAGTATGTACATAATGGGTAATACTCAGCAATAAGAAAAGATGAAATCTTATATGCATGCATGTGCTCCAATATCTATTATAGATTGATTGCTCAGAAAGGTTTGGGAATTCTAGCTGTACTTGGGTAATTAAGGTACATTTCACTGATGGAGAATATACTATTTGAATAAATTTGAAGGAATCAAATATTTAAAAGTGCAGATGTTTGGACATCAGGGTGAAGAGTTAGATCATTTCAGACATCAGTGAAGATGTTTAAAATCTAATCACACCCATGCATCCATGTATTTCAGAAATAGCAGTGGGCCATGTGGCTAGACCACAGAAGGAAGAGAAGAATAACAAAAAGCTCGACCAGAGAGAGAATAACAACCAAAAAGTTAGACCAGTGATAAGAATGAAAAAAAATAGACAAGAAAAAGAATAATAAAAATTAGGAGAGAGCCTAGAGTGGGAATTGGAGTTATTAACTCAAGTAGATTCTTTAAGTTCAATGTAGGAACTTTGGATTTTATACTTTTATAGTGAATTAAACAGAAGCATTAAAGCACATATTAAGGGCAATAGTATGATTAATATTAAGAGATTAACTGACTCCTGAGAATGGTGGACTGTCCAAGAAGAACACTGATTAGTTTACTTTTGTAAATGATGAAGACAGTAGTTAGTATATAACAGGAGTTGAGGAAAGAGGGCAAAATGAATGGAAGCAGAATGAAACGTGATGTGATTCCAAGAGGATTTGCTGATAGATGGGAGATGAAGTGTAAGGAAAATGAAGAATGAAATTCAAGAATGACTTTGGTAATTTGAGTTGAGCAAATTGCATAAAGGAGATGCCTTCCACTAAAACTGGATGTGTTTTGGAGATTTTGAAGGGAATAATTTACTTCAGAACATGTATGACTTAAAATGTCTCTTAGACTTTTAGAAGGAGAAATCAGGTAGGCATTTGGATTTTGACCCAAAATTTAGGAGGTGTATGTTATAGATTAAAACTGGGGGAATGCATTACATTGAAGGCACTATTGAAATAAATGTTCTTGAGGTAAAGAAAATGTACCTTATAGGAAGAAGTGATCAACTGTCTTAGGTAATGCTGATAGATAAGATAATGGCTTAAAATTGTCTTTGGATTTAATAGTGAGCTCACAGTGGCTTTGATTAGAATGATTTTGGTGGAGTAGTACACTTACAAATAGAGTAGGTTAAAAAGAGCACGAGAAGAAAGGAATTTTACAAAGATACAGGCAACTCCACCAAAAGAACATTTTCTGCAAGGGTGGGTGTGGGGTGAGGCGACTCTTTAAGATAAAAAAAATGCCAAAATGTTTTTTTTAAATGGGTAAAATAATAACATGTGTGGATAACTAGAATAACTAAACAAAAATTAAGTGTTGTTGGTGTAGTAGATTGAAGACAATTTCTGGAGTGGACAGTTGTTCAGTGGGGGAAATTTTTTAATTCTTTTTTTTATAATAATATCTCTAAGTACCATGGTTACAAACATATTTGTAGTTGGATTTCAGTCATAAATAGTAATCTCCTTTCATCAGTGTAACCTTTCCACCACCAATGATCTCCATGTCCCTCCTCTCGACACCTTGTCTGACTTTCAGAGAGGCATTGTATTTTTCTTGTTTACTATTATTGTCATGATAGTTATTAGTGTAGTTATTTCTCTTTTTTCCTGACCTATAATTATATCTTTATTTAAGAACCTTGATTACAAACATGTTTATAGTTGGATTTCAGTTATAAAAAGAACACTCCCCCTTCATCAATGTAACATTCCCAGAATCAATGCCCCGAATCTTCCTCCTCCCCCACTCCCTGCCTGTATTCGAGACAGGCATTCTATTTCTCTTACTCACTACTATTATCATGCTAGCTGTTAGTGTAATCATTTCTCTAACTGCACTCACCATTCTTTGCGGTAAGCTTCATATTGTGGACTGGTCTTTTTAGCCCTCATCTTTATTGTCCCTATATGGTATTATTACCATATTGTCTTCTATTTTTCTTAAATCCCACAGATGAGTGAGACTATACTGTGTCTATCTCTCTCCCTAAAGACATATCCTCAGATTAGTGGAATAGACTTGAGTATTTAGCGAATGTTCTCCAAACATACAATCAACCAATCTTTGATAAAGGGGCAAGAAATCCAAAATGGAGCAAAGAAAGCCTCTTCAACAAGTGATGTTGGCACAACTGGCTAGCCACTTGGAAAAAAATAGTGCTGAATTTTAATTTTGGCTCTGACTTGACCAAGATGAATACTCTGGGCTGAGAAAGACTCCAGATATTGGTTAGGCACTGCTGGTCAGTGGAGACTACAATGGAGCCTTACCTAGCCTAGGGTCAACCTTCCTCTTCTTTCCCATACTGAAAACACATCTCTGATGGTTTCCTTGTTATTTTCTATATGTTTGATGCATGATTCTGCATTCCAGTTGCATGTTCTTTATATGGTATGCCTACTAGTCCCTGTAAATAAATATGCATGATTTTCCTGGGACACTCCTAAAAAAGTATAGGCCACACTATCTACATTATGCCAAATTTTACTCAGATAAAATAGGATCCCTCTTCCTAGTTGTGACTCTTGCTTGATGGCCTGTGTTGGAGAAACATGTTTCCCTACTTGTTTGCTTGCCTTTTTCTCTGGCCAGATGTTTTGGTGATTTTTTTCTTTGATTAAAATTTTTTTCTCCTATTTTGTTTTTGGGTTTAGTGGTGCTCAGGTCTTACTCCTGACTCTGCACTCAGGGATCATGCTTAGTGAAGCTAACAGGACCCTAGGGGGACCCAGGGTTTGAAACTAAATCTGCCCTGTTCAAGGCAAACAACTCTACCTGCTTTACTATTATTCTGTACTTTTGATTATATTATTTTGGGGGATGAAGCAAGATAATTCTTTTTTCTGGTGCTTGTGAAGGGCCTTGAAGTTTTCTGTCAGTCCCCTGTTGCCACTATTTGAAGAGACAAGAGCAGCTGCAAAAACCAAAGCCAAACTTCCATAGAAACAAAAAGCATCTGAAACTCTTAATTTGGATTTTCTCACTCTCAGAATAGAATCCTCCTTTTGCTCTCCTGAGTTCAAAATATCTAATTTTCCTATTTAGCCAGGAAGTTAAAAGTTTCCAAATGCCCATCAAATACAAATACTTTGTGACTTGAAATGATCATTCTTAATATAAGAAGTTTTTCTTCTATTGAAGTTAGCTCAACTGTTCTTTATATATAAAGAAAAACCTGCTGCAAGGGAGGGAACTGACAGAAGTTAAGCAGAACTGTGTCAGCTTCTTCTTCCTCTAAGCAGCCCCCAGCTTTCCTTCTGAAAGAACAAAATCTTTTCGACAGTGGTGCTTCTTTTTAAAGCTAAAATTCTCACAACAATAGACTTAGGTAGTCTAGCAATTCCATTGAACAATGAAGAAACTTAGACTAGGCAACTTGTGCTGGTGGTGGAAATTTACACAGTTAAGTTAGTTGCTATCTCTAGTTTCTTTGACCTTCACTATCATACCCCTAACAAATCCTCATGGCATTTCTGCACTAATTTTGTACATGTGATATATACTCCTAAGTTACTCAAATGCACATGCTTGTTGTTCTCTCTCATGAATATGTATGAGTTTCCTGAAAAAAAAAAAGCTGCTAGAATATTGAAAGAGGAAGCCTCAATTTCTTCCAGTCAGCAATTCCATTTGTCCCATTAGCCTAATACGCATCTCATCCCCAAGGTCCTGTCTTCTATTTTAAACAATCCTATAATTCCCCAGGATCATAAAATTCTGCCTCTTGAGTTTAGGTTCACCATGAGACTAAGATTATAGACAAAGCCCAAGGTAAATAGATAAACATAGATCACATATATACCTGTTAGACCACTCTGTAACTTCCTTGCATCTTTTTTCGATTGATAAGATACACAGAGGACCTTTCAAAGGGTCTATACAAACCCCCTTTACTTTAGCTTAATCCTATACTAATTTCTTTCTCCAAAACTTTTTCTTTCTCTTCAACTTTCCAATAAGCTTCTCTACTTTTCCAACTCTGAGCATCTTTATTATTCAATATTTTTATTCTTAAAACTATGGAAGAACCTGGGAATTGTGGAGGAACAAAGACCCTTATCACTTTTTTTTTTTTTTGGTTTTGGTTTTTGGGTCACACCCGGCAGTGCTCAGGGGTTACTCCTGGCTCCATGCTCAGAAATTGCTCCTGGCAGGCACGGGGGACCATATGGGGCACCGGGATTCGAACCGATGACCTTTTGCATGAAAGATAAACACCTTACCTCCATGCTATCTCCCAGGCCCCCTCCCCCTTATCACTTTTAATATAGCCGCTACACTACTCTATTTTTCCTGAGCATAAAAGCACATTCCTTCTCTCTTAATATGAAGCTGAGCTAATCTCCTAACCCCTACTGGTGGACAAGCATTTCAACTTCAGCCTTTTCAATATCAATAAAGCTTCTTTATTCAGTTGTTTCCTGTGCTTTTTATTTATTTACTTTAAATGATAGTTAATGTACAATCTGAAAGAAGAAAGCACTTATGGACATTTAAAATAGGGTAGAGGGAGGAAGGGAGGAAAAAAGAAAAGGCGCTTATGAAGCATGGGATTGGGGTGGAGGCAGGAAATGAATTCTTGAGATGTATCAAGAGCCAGGACAGAATTTGAAGAAATTACTTTGTCATTGGTAAGAGTCTCACCTGGCACCACAGCATGCCCAGACCCCCTTCTAGGAGAAGCACTGGCAGGAACAAAGACCAGGAAGGGTTTCAAAGAAGACCATCACCTTCCCCTTGGGCAATCTCCCTGGTAACCACCCTAGCACTAGGCTCTCATCTAGGTAGAAATCCCTGCAAGGGGCAGATTGAGAGAAACCCTATAAAAGTCAATTTAGAACAAAGCAGATGTGCACATGTGTGTTGCCAGCCCAAGCACATGGTATCCACACACACAACTCATCTCTTGAGATGTGAAATTTCATACTTTAACTGAAAGTATACCCTGGCTATCTCTGGCTTTGGATAAATGCAAACTCTCTCTTGAGCCATTACTGCTCTTCTCCTCTCCATCCCCTTCCTCAATACCTCGAATAAAACCTGCTTTTGATTTCATTTCTCCCCTCCTCCTGAAATTATTTTTCTGGGAGGGAAGATGATGGATACACAGGCCTGGGCAACAACTATGGTCTTTTCTTTCCTTCATAGAGCAACTGTTTTGTTTAGCCTGAATCCAAGATTTCCTGAGAAGATAACTTTTGTTGTGGGGATTAAGTCCCACAGTGCTGTGTAGAACAAGTGGACATCTGGTATGCTTGATCACTGTCTAGTTGGTGTAGCAGGACTTGGTGTCTGTGAAGGGACTCACTACAGACTTTATCAGTCCTAGATCTTTCCAGTTACATCCAGGTGGTAGAAGTAGGGAGAGAAAGTAGTAATATTCCCTTTTTAGGGCTGTAAGCCTCTCTCCTCCCCACTGGTATCAGAATGGTTAAAGTAAAATGCAAAATTTGCTACACAAAATAATCAGCTCTAATTTTACTATTAAAAAACTTGTTTGTGCATAAAAGCCCATTCCCCAAGGATATTTGCAAATGGGCAATAATCCTTTGAGTAGAAATTCCTAATTAGAGACAGGCTTCAGAGGCAACAACCTACTTTATAGGTTAAAGCAAAAGCCTCCAGCAATTAGACTAGCAAATTTGGGAAATTTTGTATAGGCCAATAAGGACAAAGGTGGAAAACGGAGAATGGGAAAGGAGAGGCAAGAGGAATAAGAAGAGAGTAAGAGGGCCCTGGAGACAGCATGGAGGTAAGGCGTTTACCTTTCATGCAAAAGGTCATCGGTTCTAATCCCGGTGCCCCATATGGTCCCCCGTGCCTGCCAGGAGCAATTTCTGAGCATGGAGCCAGGAGTAACCTCTGAGCACTGCCGGGCGTGACCCAAAAACCAAAAAAAAAAAAAAAAAAAAAAAGAAGAGAGTAAGAGGGAGTGAGAAAGAGGGAAAGGGAAGGAAAGGGAAAGAGGAAGGAAGGGAGAGAGGAGAGAAAAAGAGAAAATGGTAAGATGAGAGAGACAGAGAGAAGGGAGAGAGAAGAAAGGAGAGAGGGAGAGAGGAAGATAGCAGAGAAACAAATCCAAAATTAGCAAATGAACTGAAATTTTTTCTCTTCCTCCCGAAGTCTCCCAAATTGGGAGGTGTTGGAAGAACACAGAAGAGCATTTTTCTATTTGTTTAATATAAGAAAGTAGATTGATGGGTGTGTGTGTGTGTGTGTGTGTATGTGGGGAAGGTAGAAGGTAAACATTTTTGTCAAAGGGGGTAGTAAACCAAATAATTTTGGGACCCTCTGCTCAAATACCTTTAACAAAGGGACCTAAGTCTCAATGGTCACTTAAAAGAGAATTAAAGGTCTATAAAACTTTGCATATATTAATGATATTATAAAGAGAAAAAAATGCAGGTAAGCATTACATTAAAACAGTTAGACAACTGATCTTGCCTTAGGGACATGTTCAGTGAAGATTATCAAATGTCTTTTCGACCTTGATCAATGAGTTCAGTCATTCATAGAAGAATAAATGATTATTCTGAACAACTGTTTTCAGCTCTTCCTTTTCCTCTTTATCTCTCTGCCTTAAAAGCAGGTCTGGTGTATCACTGTTATATGAAGGAGTTTAATAATCTGACTTCATATTTAGCTAAAGGATTGTTTATCAAGCAACTGCTTCAGTGAATGCATAAGTTCTCAGTCAGTAGATTGTGGACATTGTGGCTTTAGAAATGCAGAGGAGCAGCTCTTTCCGTTTTCATGGAGTTTATAACACAGCTGGGAGAGAGTCTGGCCTCTTAGAGAAAAGGGCTCACAAAGCTTCATTAGAAGTTCAATTTGTTCTCTTACAATTTCCCAGGATTTACAAGCACACCCAGGGCAGGTTAATCACTCAGCTCAGAAAAGGTTCTACCATGACTACTGAGAATTTATGAGTCTAGGTGACAGAGCTCAGCACAGACTTCAAAATGAGAAAGGAATGAAGGCAGCTCTTTTCTCCTTTACACTCTGTGAACAAATAGCCAACAGCTAGCAAAAGGAAGCCCTGGCAACATACACACACAATATTTGCTGATTGTATTTTCTGAAGAAGACATGAGTGAGAGTTCAAAACTCTGTCATCAGGTAGAGGAGAGGTTGGAAGAGATCGGACCAGGCTTTGGTTGCCAACGTTGTCGATCACAGACATTGAGAAATCAAGCCCTCTTTTATGGTAGCCCTATTATCTTGGATAGAAATGGCCTCTGAAGAAAGAGAAGCTATCTTATAGTGAGGGTAATACTTGTGACTTGCAACTAACACATCAAGTGTGATGAAAGCGAGTCATTTATTAGAGGAAAAGACAAAGCTTTATTCCAAATAAGTGGTCGATTGATTTGCCATACACTAAAGTGCAGACTTTGGGCTAATTGAGAACCACAGCTGTTAAGAGCAAAGATTTAGAATGAACTGTAACTTAAATATTGAGGTTAGAATAAGGTGTGTCTTTACATAGAAATAGCATTGCTTTGGCTTCTGTACTCTGCTTGCTTGAGGAAGTTAATTTTTGTAAACCTGGCTTTGCTGTGAGCCTAAGTGCAGCCATGACAGGCTGCAGTTTTAAAGTATAAAGAGTAGGCCCAGTACAGCCAATTCCTGGAACCAGACCCTAGGTGTAAATGCCAGGAAATACATCCATATAAAGCTAAATAGCTTTTTCCATTACATTTACATTACTGCCTATCTCCCTGGCGGTCTTTTGTGTGGCGGATCCCGAGTTGACACTGCAAGGCAACATGCGTTAGCCAACCCATCAGCCATCTCAAAATAAACTTTGCTAAGAATTTATACATCCATCACCAGAACTTTTCTTCTTCTCTTCAAATGCACAAAATTGTAAAGATATTATCATTTAGTTGGTTCCTCATCTCTGATTTCTCTTGTATCATGAAGAGAAATTCCTGCTCTTCCTAAAAGTTGAGGATATTGTTTGTCTTCAGTATTTTGCATACATTTGGGGAAGGGGTGGAATAATTGGCTAGTGAGAAAAACACATAATAACGCCTTCAACTCTGATTGCCTTTCATTACCACTAACAATGGTGATTTTATCCACTATGATGTTGTTCAAATCTATTCATGTATAGAAATAAGTTTTAGAGGATGAGAGCAAAATCACTTAATTGCTGCAGAATTAGATGGGCTTTCACATTAATTCATTTTCATTAAGGTTCTTAAATCATAGTGTCATAGTCTCTTTGAAGCTATGACAAATCAACAATCAGACCTAAAACTGAATCACTGCCTAATTAAACCTTATCCTTCATTATCTTGCTTCATCCTAGAAAACAATTTACTTCATTATGACCATGTATCAGCTCTATAAACAGACACTGATCCTGTTTATTCAGGATCACAACTTCATGGAATACTTTTATCTCTAATGGACATAGAATTTTTTATTTTCCCATTGAATTTAGATCTAAGGAACAAAGTATAAGAGAGTTATTGGCATGGAAAGTAGATGCATTTACTCAAAAATTGCTGCATGCAATTTTCAAAACAGAAAGACTTAGAAGTACAAGGGTAATTTATACACAGCATGTGTATTTATTTACTTTCTACTCTGTATCTGTCTCTCCATATTTATATGCATCTGTATGTGCATATCTATATCCAAGTTTCAGAAAACAAACTAAAATTTCCTAAAGAAAAGTAAGGTTAGTATACTGATAAAACATTCTGCTCTTCCTAAAAAAGCTTATAATTTAAGAGAGAATGGTGTATCAGGGGTCCTCAAACTTTTTAAACAGGGGGCCAGTTCACTGTCCCTCAGATCGTTGGAGGCCAGACTATAGTAAAAACTAAAATTACAAACAAATTCCTATGTGCACTGTATATATCTTACTTTGAAGTGAAAAAACAAAATGGGAACAAATACAGTATGTGGCCTGCAGGCCGTAGTTTGAGGACCACTGGTAGATTCTCAGTATAAACCTAAAATTAGAGAATATGTTTTTTTATAAGCAGCAAGGAATGTTTTAAAAATTGACAATACATGAGGTCACACATATTAGTCATTGATAAATGAGACTTTTGTATCAAACTATGTCATCTGCAATATATTTTAATAAACATTATATAAAAATGTTTGGACTTAAAATGTTCAAACTACTGTAACACTCAGAACTACTGAAAAATTACTAGGCAAGTAGATAAAACAGATACTGCTATAAGAAATAGAAAAGCAAATGAATGATTTGACAGTGAGGAACTAAAAGACAACCTGAGAACGTTATTTGAAAGGTTAATAAAGTAGAAAGTCAATTAGAGGGATGGATGATCAAAAGCGAAGCTGTAAGTAGAAATAAATAATGTTAGAAATAAAAGGGAAGAAATGGCTGTGGAAATAGTCGAGGATTACAAAACATATTAAATAATCCAACATGGGGGCCATAGCGGTGGCACAAGTGGTAAGACATCTGCCTTGCCTATGCTAGCCTAGGATGGACCATGGTTCAATCCCCCAGCATCTCATATAGTCATTCAAGCCAGGAGAGATTTCTGAGCGCATAACCAGTAGTAAGTCCTGAGTGTCACCAGGTGTGGCCCAAAACCAAAAACAAACAAATGAACAAAAAAAAATTACCAACATAACCAACATATACAACTGAACATTCAGATGCTAAAGTATATGATTTTCTATTAAATTATAAAATAAAAAGCTACTCAAAAATATGAAGAAAGAACAAAAACTAAATTTTTACATGCAGATACTTTATACATAAAACCTACTGTTATTTATTACAAATAGCTATTATTTATCATGATGAATGTATGTTCAGGATATCAGAATGAACTATATTAAAATTAGTAGCATACAAATTAACAATAGAGCTTTTTAAAAATAAAAATTACAAAAATATTGCAATTACTTTGCTTCAAAATAGAGCTAGTCTGTATATAAAGTATAAGCTTTATATTTGAAATGTATACCTGGATTTTTTGAGAGAAAGTATAAAACTTTCTGAAAGATATATAATTGAAACCCAAATAATAGTAAATACATGTTCACAGATTACAATATTTACTATCACAAAAGTATGTTTTCATGATTTGACTTTTAAATTTAAGCCAAGTAAAAGTTCTAATACAATTTTATGAACCTCAATAATTTGAGCATATAATTCATATGAAATAACTGAACACCAATAATAGAAAATACATTTGGAAAAGATGAAAATAGAACTTACATTATCAGTTGTTAAAGCAATAAGAAGGAAAAACAAAAACAATATAAATGGGACACACACACAAACAACAATAAAATGTACAGTGGGTAGGGTGCTTGACTGCCGTTTTCTATGAACCTCTGAGCACTGTCATGAGTGATATCTAAATACTGAGCCAGGAGTCAGGACCTCCCACAATTGTGACCCCCCAAATTGCCTAATATTATGCTTTAGCATTGAGAACAGTGGAATATGAACACAGGAATAGGCAACACACAATGAAGCAAGACAGTTCAAAATGTCTTGTATATTAAATGAATCAATATAGATTAGTACAGAAACTAGAGACTAACAAATATTTCACATTCAATCTTCTATTTATATAGAATGAACTTTGATCATATATCAGGGAAAATAAGTTATATGAATTTAAGCCTCAATGTTTTGTAAGAAAATGTGAATGAATATTTTCATGATATTAGAGTCAGGAATACTAAATCCTAAAAGTAGATCATCAATAGAAAAAGTGACATCACAACAGTTAAAAAGATCTTTGGCACTTTGGTGGTGGTGTAGGTACCATAAGTTTCCATGCTAAAATCATAAATATTGCACTATTGAAAATTATGATACTTTAATAATGATAAAATGTTAATAAAAGGGATTCATGATAAATTTTAGTACATCAATATTAGTGACTCCTCTGTGACAAATGGCATTCCAAGCAAAATGAAAATATAAATCACAAATTAGAGACAATATGTGTAACCTATTAAACTGAGAAGGGACTAAATCTTGTGTGTTTATAGTATCTAAATCTTTAAAAGCTGACAATTCAACTAGGATAAGTAGATAGAATAGAAATACGGGGTCAATTGTGGCAACTTTCAAAACTGTGTTAGTCTCTCTTCATTTAGATCTTAGGTTACTGAGCTATCTTCAGAAGAAAAGAGACCCAATCTTCTTTGCAATTTAGACAGAGTGCTACTACTATTTTGCAAAAGGTGGATTTGGAAATGGGAATGGCTCGAATGGGAGCAGAGACTCTGATTTAGGGCTCTTTAAATGATTTAGGAAAGAGATATTAAATCAAAGCAGTAATAACAGGAATGTGGCATGGTTATATGAGGTAAATCACAAGGGTTTGCTGACTGAAGGCATATGGAAATTGGAAAAGAGAATGGAATATTGCATTGAATGCTTAGGTGGTTAATATCAACATTCACAGTGAATTGGATAACGAAGAAAAAGTAGAGTGGGGATAGGGAATGATTTGTATGTTTGGTGTGTCTGTGGGGCAATATTACAGACAAGCCCAGCATGAAACTGGCTAGACCAATTTGAAGCTCAAGGAAGAAGTCAAATCTTGACATGAAATAGCAATTATCCCATGGAAAATATATTTAAAATGTTACTACTTGACAAGTAAATGATTATTTTTAGTGGAGACTCATTACTTATGGCAATGTCATTTTATCTTTTACCAATTCTCTGATTCAACATTTCAGAAGTTTTAGTATGATAGCAGGGACCTGATCGAATGTAATATTCTTAATAAAACACATTGTCAATATGCATATAATTTTTAAAGAATGCATCAATATGATATTTATTTACCTGTCAAATATTTACCAAGCATTATCATGTATGCTGGGTATGGTGTTAGCAACTCTAACTACAGAGTAAATAAGATAGAACTAAATTAAAGGGTTTCTCAATATAATCAAATATATAGGAATATATGTATGTATATATATCAATCAGATTACTTTGTGGGACAAATTCAAAGCATATAATCTAAGATAAAAGGTATCCTAGAAGAAGGTAGAAATAAGTATTTGTGTATATAGGGTAATAGGATGTTTTCAGAATAAATATCATTACAGTGCCTTTATTTATAAAAATAAGTTTTATTTTGGCTCACATTTAGTGATACACAGGGGTCACATCTGGTTCCTGGCTCAGGGAGAAAGTCATTCTTGAGAATGCTCATGTGGTGTTGGGGATTGAACCCAGTTCTCTTTCATGCAAACTCTGTGCTTTGCTCATTGAGCTATATCCTGAATTGTTTTGAAGGAAAAGATCACTTTGGTGGCTGAGATACAGCAGTGGGGAGAAAGAAAATCAGGAATCTAGAAATGGCATAATTTTTTGTGTACTAAGTAAGGCATTTGGATATAGGACAATCTGGTTATGATTCGAGGATCAAACAAGAAAACTGAGTGATTAAAGACATGATTGGAAGTAGATAAATAAAAGCGATACACACAAATCTTAGAATCACCTTTCTGCATATAATAGTCAGCTTATGTGACAATTTTAATATTATATGGTATTTTTAAATTACAGAAAAAATACAGTGAGTTGGGATTTAGGTAAAAGAATCGCACATGAAAATTAAAGCTGAGAAGCTATAGAGATGTTCAATATCAGAATTAACCTCTACCTCTTAGAGACTTAGTTTTATCAGAAGAGGTTACTCATCTTATTTGAGAATGTTCTAATTTGCAATCACATTTTGGGAAAATACTTACTTACATTGATGAAAGCTGGAATTTGCCCATATCTCCAAGTAAGCTCTCTATTTTTCTATCCAATTCTGACCATATTCTCTTGTTATCTTGATTTCCACCCCCCCCCATCATTCTAGCCTTGTCTACAGTTATTCTGCTACATACTTATTTTCCTCTATCTATTCTTTCTTCAGTTGGCAGATTCCCAACAGAGATTATTATGCTCTGTAAGTAACTAGCCTTGTCTCTGTCACAGAATTCATTGATGACTTCTGGAGGTCCTATTTGCCTACAAAGCTGATCTATTGAAATATTTTTGTTTGTGTAACTTCTAGCACTGGCTAAAAGTTATCATTATGCTGGTTAAATCCTCGTGCATTATATTAACTTTACACAGTGCTCGGCTGTAAATAAATATTTGCACAGATATTTCCTGACTATAGAGATCACATCCATAGCTAAATGTCCCTTCATAATGGCCACAAGACCTTATAAAGATACACACAGATTTATTTCAAAATTGAGGTATAACTTGCAATTTACTTTCAGGCAACAAAAATTTCTTGCTGGACCTGGAGAGATAGCACAGTGGTGTTTGTCTTCAAGCAGCCGATCCAGGACAAAGTTGGTTGGTTCAAATCCCGGTGTCCCATATGGTCCCCTGTGTCTACCAGGAGCTATTTCTGAGCAGACAGCCAGGAGTAACCCCTGAGTACTGCCGGGTGTGGCCCAAAAGCCAAAAAAAATTTTTTTTCTTGCAAAATGAGCCACTAAAAGATAACTAATATGCTCATAAAATATTGCTTTTCTCAAAGGGTTTCTTATATACTTTGCAATGATTATTTTCCTGATACTCTTGAAGATAAAGATATATTTTTTCTTAGTTTTTGAGTCACATTCAGTGGTGCTCAAAATTTACTCCTGGATTTATGTTCAAGTATCTTTCCTGGTGATATATGAGATGGTAGGTGGTACCAAGGACCACACCTGGATCAGTCATATTGTAAGACCAGGACATTACGTGATATACTTTCTCTTTAGGTTTTTAATTTACTTAGACTATCCAAACTTGCCTGGAACAGTAAAGGTATATGGTATATTTGACATAGGCTAATAGTTAGAAATTAACATTGAAGATAGAATTTGTGTGTGCATGTAAGTATGTAAGACTTATTGTTACTGAAATATAAAAATGCTAATCCATACATATGATCCCTAAATATATTATTAACAGAATAAAAATAGGCTAAATGTCAGATTGTGTGGGTTTATTTGCTATTATCTCTACATATGCTTTGGTCCTTCTATCATTTTCAGCTTGAAAATGCTTTAAATCTGAGTAGTAAGTCGATTTGGTATGGAAAGATGTGTGAGTCCACTTTCATTATCCAGTGAGTAAAACGGTCTCCTTTACTCATAAATCCCGTGATTCATGAAAATATTTAGGTTATACACTTTATTTGAACTCTTTTTTATTAGTAAAGTTATTAAATTCATCTTCTATTCTAAGAATTAAAACTGTGACTTACATAATATAATTAAGCATTTCAATATATAGTGTTTTATGATATTCACTGATAAAAGTGAAAGTGCAAATACAAAATTAAAAGTGTAAATATTAATTTCCAAAAGGTACTGTAACCTTCTCCATGACTCTCACACACTTGAATATACGAAAGAAGTAGTAATTTATTTGGACAAATTTTAATGTGTCCTATGTTCCCAAAAACTATTCAATCATCATTTTATTCAATGAATATTTACTGAGCTCCTTCAATGTTCCACATATATTTTGGACTATAGAAATGCACAGCAATTGATTAAACAATGGTGACAAAATTAAATTGTGACACTACTGAATTTTAATTTTAGTAAATGGTTCAAACAACATATATGCAATGATTGAAAATACCCACTCTTCCAACTTTTCATAAATGCTCTTAAAACAGATCTTTATGTAAGTAAACTATTTAAATAAGGAAGTGAACTGGAACATGCTTCCAGTGGACTGTAAATTTTCAATATTAAATAAGAAGGTATAATGTTTATTAATGATACATTTATACGTCATCATTGTTTTCAGTGATTCTTGGCCAAATATAGTCATTCATTTAAGATCCTTATTTAAAATAGAATGTCAAGTAACTGCCACCTAACTAAGTAGGATACATAAGTCAGTTATATTCTTTCTTCTTTCTTTAAGCAGTTTTATTGTATCTGACAATAAAATATCTGTACAAATAAATATCTGTACATATTCAATGTATAAAATTCAATCCGCTTGGGCATATGTAAACACTCAATCGGGTAATGGATATGTTCATCAACTCCAGAGATGTATTGTGAGAACCTTTGTTGGGTGTCTATGGGAGTATATTAGGGTCGGATAAGCAATAGATATCTATCTTCTTTTTTTCTTCATTTGTTTCGGGGTCACACCCTGGCTCTGCACTCAGGGATATACTCCAGACTGATGCAGGAAACCACGTGACATGCCAAGGATCAAACCTGGGCCAGTTTGTACAAAGCAAGTGCCTTCCTATTGTACTATTTCTCCATCCCTGAGATATTATCTTCTTAATCAAGTTTTCTATACACAATAACATAGAGCAGCACTACATTGAACATAACATGTCTTAAATTTACTCATTGTTGTAAATAAAATATTATACACTGAATAACAATATTAGATGTTTAGAGAAGCTTAAATATCACATCTCAAGATCCCCTTTCCTAACCATTTTGATTGGATTAAGTACTCTCAGCAGATAGGATGTCTTTCACATTCAGAGTATTTTGTTTTCTTTTCTTTTTTTTTTTTTTTTTGGTTTTTGGGTCACACCCGACTACGCTCAGGGGTTACTCCTGGCTCCATGCTCAGAAATTGCTCCCGGCAGGCACGGGGGACCATATGGGGCACCGGGACTCGAACCGATGACCTTTTGCATGAAAGGCAAACGCCTTGCCTCCATGCTATCTCCCGGGCCCCAGGGTATTTGTTTTCTTATATTTTGAGCCACACCCTACAATGCTCAAAGGAAACTCATGACTTTACACTTATTAATTACCCCTGCCAGTGCTTAGGGTACATATTGGATGCTAGTGATTGAACCTGAGTGATTGACATTCAAGGCAAATATTCTACAGCCTTCCTAGGATTACTTTTATCTTAACTGTTTATTCAATAATCACTAATGGTTTGTTTAATATCCATCCACCTAATAGAATATAAACTTCATTGAAGGTAGGGACCTGTTTTATTTATTCTTGTTTGTACATCAGACAATACAAATCCAAGAATATTAACTGAAGCAACTAAAGTACCTTATCCCCCCATTATTTAACAGAACAACTACATTTAAAGATAGGTCAACTTAAAGGTATATAAAGTTTATATCCTCATACTGCTTAGAAATAAATCTTTTTGCTTGAGGTCTGTTTTATTTTAAATAAAATGGAGATGCAAAATCATTGGGAAGGAAATAAGGATTGAAAGATGGATAAGGACTCAGGCGTCTCACTTGCAATGGAAACCATCATCACCAAGACTAAATTCAGTATCCATCCAGCATCAACAAATTCACTTGACAAATAACTTAGTTCAGGAAAAATAACAACTGCTACTGAGTGCCTATGACCTATCAGCTATTGCTTTATACCTTTGAAACTTGTTAGTGCCTCAAGTAGAAAAGACTCCTGCCACACAATGTGATTTCACTCTAGGACAGGAGCAGGCAGATAACAGCCCTGGTAATTCAGTACATTTTTTTAAATATTAAGCTGGTCTGTACTATAAGAAAAAAATTGGAGCAGAGTAAAGGAAATACAAAATTGATTTCAAATAAGTTTAATAGTTTTCATTGATCAGGTGCTATTTAGACATGTTGAGGGAGAATTTACTCAGAAAAGGAGGAAAATAAACAACGTAAAGCTAGTGCTATAGCCTAGAGAAGTTTAACTACATATTTGAATGCAGAGGAAATAAGGCCTGAATAAGTCACATCCATTAGTACGAGGAAGAAGGGAAGGGCTTTTTGTTATTGATTTATGAGTGAGGATGAAATTGATCAACAAAATTAACCCAAAGATGCAAGGCGCAATGGAAAAGAATTATCTCTTTTTTGTTTTGTTTTGTTTGTCTATTTTTGGGCTACATATGGTAGTGCTCAGGGGTTACTTCTGTTCTACACACAGAAATCACTCCTGACAGTGGTTGGGGGACCATATAAAATGCCAGAGGTAAAACCCTGGTTGGCCATGTACAAGTCCTATCTGCTGTACTATGGTTCTGGTACCCAAAGAAGCTTATTTTTGCAAGGAGAAAAATTAAAGTCTGGCTTAAAGGAAGACATTCCCATTGATACTTTAGAGATGAGAGGAAAATCTTACCATTTTTACTGATGTCCAGTTCTTTCAGATTAACTAAGCTAGCAATGGTGGTTGGCAGACTTGAAAGGTCATTATCTGGAATACTTAGTTTTCTTAGAGCTTGACAGTTGAATAATTGCTGAAAAAGAAAATAGCCATTAGATTTCCATTTGATGGATGCCATTCACATGCAAACTAAGTAACACAGTTCAATTGACTCTCTTTATAAATATTGAGGTAGAGGGCCAGACATAAAAGGTTCACCTTAGTAGGGTTAAGGAGATAGGTTAGGTTGAAGAGCACCTGCAGGGCATATATCATGTGCAGAATTCCATCTGACCCTGCATGCACCCTCCTTCTCCACTGCCATCCTATATACACTAAGTGGTGTCACTTTGTCACTCCATTAATGGAGAGGCTGAGGGTCTCCAGGTATCGCTGGGACTAGCCCCTATTTTGAAAGAGTCAGATATTCCATGTACTATTTTTTTATTTTCAATTCTCCTTCCCATGTTAGTGCCTTAACATTCTCTATGACTGCCCAATTTATAACCCAGATAGCCTACCTTTCTCCCTTCCTTTCATTATTAATGTCCAGTTTGACCCAGAATTCTATTACATTCTATATATATTTTATTCTATTATAGAATTCTATTCTATTAAAGAATTCTATTTTATCATAGCATTTTATCACTCTATAATAGAATAAGATTCTATTCTATATATTATTGATCATTCTATTATAGGATCACCTCAGCTCTCATTGGCTGCAGCCATGTTAGAATTTACAAGTATCAAGCTACTATAATCCTTCTGAACAGCTGTCTATATGATTGAGAAGTGTAAGACACTTGATTGAGTCTATATTTTGTGCTCAGTGTCCACTGCTATAGGAATGTCTAGCAAAAGAAATATTTATTCTCTACTATTGAGTGAAAAAAAATCACTTAATGATCTGTTGGTTCATTTTAGCCACAAGCTGTCAAAGACATCATGGCACAGAATTAGCTCCCCAAATTCAGAATGGTTAATCAGAATGGTTAAAAGCACTAGTTTAAAATGTGAATTCTTGAGGGTCTACATTAAAACAATTGATAGGGTGGGTCTAGGATTGAGTATTAAAATCTGCATTTTTATCAAGTTCTTTAGTAATCTGGCTATTTTAATGTAGATGTTTTCAGTGCCATAGTTTGGAAAACAGTAAGTTAGTATTTTTTTTTTTAAGCGATGACCATCTCATCTTGAATGCGCAAGATATGAACAGCTGGGACAGATTTTGGATTCACTTTTGGAAGAATTATCTTAATGAGATCTTTTCTGCTTGACATTTCTAATTTTGTTTTGCTGAATTACCACAGATGATGTCTCTGGTATCCATGACTCTGCAATTGCCCCATGGTACATTTAACGACTGCTTATTCTTATATGTAATTCATTATTTACCGGCAAAAAGAATAGAACACATGGTTGTCATTGCTTAACTCATTAGCTTTATAAAAAATAGACAGTGTTCCTTGCTCCTTGAGATAAAATGTGTGGTTTCCTGCTTGCAGTGAGCCATTTTTTCGCTCCCTATGGAAATTATTTGCAATATTTTGTGTAGTATAAGAATCTCAACACGCTAAACAGAAATGTTGCCCCTTCTTTTTATAAAACTTAAAGATTAGAAAAAATTGATGTATGGTTGATAATAAGTACTAATTTTTCCTTTAAATAAATTGAAAACAGATGTCTACACTTATGGGAAAGTTCATTTACATTTTTACCCAGTATCTAATTTCCTTAGAAACTTTACATCAACATGAAATGTGATTAGTTATAAATTCATAGATTTAAAAAATCATTTTACTCCTGTTTTATGTTGGTAAGATGAGCTAACTAC
This sequence comes from Crocidura indochinensis, assembly GCA_004027635.1. Taxonomy (NCBI): domain Eukaryota; kingdom Metazoa; phylum Chordata; class Mammalia; order Eulipotyphla; family Soricidae; genus Crocidura; species Crocidura indochinensis. The sequence goes on along the minus strand of PVKC010000441.1, from coordinate 5,348 downwards.
TTTGTAGTATCAATAACCATTTTGTGCAAATCTAAATCATTTTCAAAATGAAAGTTTCATTTTTTATGCTTTCAAGTATCAATCCAAATAAATTTAAAATTTTCCTTGGATAATAGATGTACCTTTTATCCATTTCAATAAATTATGGAATAAAAGATAATTAGTGATATGGTGTTTACCAAACTCTGAGAATCCTAGAACATTCAAGATCTGCCCCAGTACAGAGATCAAGTACAGAATTTTTATTTTAATCTTTATTGTGATCAAAGTGAATTATAATTATTTCATAGAAATATATAAGGCACATAGTGACAATGAATGAGGGGCATTCCCACCACTAGTGTTGTCTTCCCTCCACCCCTGTTCCCACCATGCATCCCATATTTCCCTCCTCTATCCCCCATAATGCTAGTGCAACAGTTCCTCACTTGTACAGCTTGTTGTAAATTGGGTATTGTTTCTGTTATTATGATTATGGGTTTGGTGTTCAAGTCTGATAATTTTTTATTTCCACCAATTGTTCATTCGACTGTCTGGCCTTGGTACCATACATTTCCCCCTCAATTTGTGAGGCTGAACAAGATGATTCCAGTAATGTGATTCTGTTGGAGATATACGAAAAGATAAAGGAGCAGAAAAGGAAAACAAAAACAAAAGCAAAAGAAAAAAAAAGGGACTCAGAGAAGTCCGTCTAGGTGTTATAAATTTCTCTTTAGAAGGAGAAGAGGAAAAAAGAAGAAAAGGGTAGCAAAACAAACAAACAAAACAAGAATATGAAAGACAAATACAAAAAACAATAGGGCAGTAATAACAAAAGTACAAAAAGAACAAAAAAAAGAACAAACCAAAAAACAAAATAAAATGAAACAAAACAAAACAATAAAAACAGTCAAGTAGACAAAAATTCAAACCAGCAACTACTTAAAAAGGTTTGTTTCTTCTTTCCTTTCTTTCTTTCTTTCTTTTTTCTTTCTTTTTTCTTTCTTTCTTTCTTTCTTTCTTTCTTTCTTTCTTTCTTTCTTTCTTTCTTTCTTTCTTTCTTTCTTTCTTTCTTTCTTTCTTTTTTTTTCTTTCTTTCTTTCTTTCTTCCTTTCTTTCTTTCTTTCTTTTGTAAAGGCACAGTAAATATTGGGGAAATTAGAATGAGAATTCCCTTGGCCTAAGAGATACAGGGTTTCTCCTCCCTTAAAGCGTCCAACAGGGGAACAACTACAGACTCCACATATACTCATTTTTACACCCCAAATTCTTTTTATGGCACCAGGGAACTTTCTGGTCACTTGTGGATGATGATATCAGGCCCAAGTACAAAATATTTAAAATAAGACCAATGTGAGTCTTATAAGTTATGAACTCTGATCTTGGGCAAGTTACTTAATATTTTAGATTCCATCAATAGTCTCTTTTATATATAGGGAAACAATAACACTAACTAACTCAAAGACTGTTGAATGGTCCAAGCGAGCTATTATAATTGATCAAATTTTGACTTTCAAGTATTACTTTTAAGAAGTGTTTTTTCTAAAATAGTACTATAATTATTATATTTTAATCTTTGAGCAATGACCTTGGGTTTGGTGGATATTTATGAAAATATACAACTGTCTTTGACATATAATAACTTAATAATTTATCCATAATTAATGTATATGCATATATTCATATGGGCATATCTATAAAATAAACTATTTCTTACTTTTCTATATTACTAGGTCTCTGAGAATAGGAATCATTTCTGATTCATCTTGGTGTCAACCAATTTCACCTGTGTCTAAGCCTAAGTGTCTTGGACATGTATGCTGAATAAATAACTTTGAAAATATACTTAGATTACAAAAAAAAAAGAAAAGAATACTAAGTTTCATCTAAGGGTGCAGTTCACTGGATTAATAAATCTCAGACAAGTAAACAATTCCAATGAAATCTAAATTTCACAAGCAAGCCAGTCAACTTTTGAATATGTGTCATGATGTCTATAAATTGGCAAAGACATTAAGAAGGCATTTTAATGTTCTATCAAGTCTCGAGCTTTGAATAAAAATGAAGTGAAGGGTGATTATAAAATAGCTCTAATTTGTCGATATAATATAAAAGAACAAATATAATTAACAGCTAATTAGAGTAAGACAATTAATGGTCATGGTTATCTTGTCTTTCATTTGCTAATGATATTTTACATTTTCAGAACCATAAATTACTTTGAGTCTTAAGAACATTTGCACTAAAGAGTACTTCCTGGGCTAAAGAAACTAAACTCTCAGAAATTGGTTTGAGAGACTATGCACTCTAAACTACTAACTCGCTCCAAAAAGAATGGGAAGAGGGCAGAAAACATAGCACAGAGGGGAAGGTGCTGGCCTTGCACACAGTCTACCTTGGTTTCATCACTGGCCCCTGAGCCTTCCAGGACTGATTCTTAAACACAGAGCCATGAGTGAAACAAAACAAAACAGAAAAATAAAAGCAGTGGGGAGTTATTTTCTGAATTTTCACAAAAAAAGAAATGCCTACTTATTAAAATTAAACCATAATTGGTGCCAAAAATATATAGTCTCAAAAACATGATTCATTAATTTATGGAAAGCCATTAGTTTATATTCGATACAAACTAATCACTGTGCTGAATGCAAAGGTCACAAAATGATTATGACAGCCACCTAGCCCAGATTTCTTACCTCCTCATTCATATTTAGTCAATAAATCAAATGCACTGTGAAAACACTATACAAAAGTAAATATCAGGTGTGATAAAAAAAAAAGCTGTTACAAAAGCATGTAGAAAGAATCTTGGTACAAGATTTTGTTGATAATGTTGGTAGAGTGACTCACAAAAGTATTTCTGGGACCAGAAATATTGTATAGTGGGTAGGTGCCTGCTTCGCATGATGCCAAGCAGGTTTGATTTCTCAAGGTTTGATTACCTTGAGTCCTAATAGGAGTAGTCTCTGAAAATGGAGCCAGGAGTAATTCCCTAGCATTACTTAGTCTGGCCACCAAACAAAAAAAAATAAATAAAAGTAGATAAATAAATAAATAAAAAAATCCAAGAAAACAAACAAATATTTTTTGGGTATGTGATGGACAATAAAACAAAGTGGATGACTAAAGACAGAGCTTGTTAGCCTATGCAAAAAATAGGAATATTATGGCACCTTTTTGGTACATGAATAAATACTCCTAATTCAAAGAGTGTGTCATTAAAACTAGCTTCAGACATTTGGTGATAGCATGAAGCAATTTTGAATCCACACATATGTGGAATGTGTACTGAGTCTACATTTATATGCATAAAAATAAATTCATTGAATCTTTTATGTATGGACTCTGATCAATACTGATGCTAAATATATGAATAGATATTACCTAAGTTTTGAAGAGCATGCTGGAATAATGTAGCAAAATTATATAATATACACATTCTATTATATTCACAAACATACAGCTGAAGAAAAATGTTTAACTCTATAAGTTTGTATCTTCTTGATCATTTAGGACTTAGAGAATGCCTACCAGCATAGAGAGATAACTGACCCTTCCTTTAGCTTTTGTTCCGAGATATCTATAAACTCCAGAGGACTGAAGGCTTTTAGATTTCTTGCTCACTTATTTTGTAAGCAGGAAAAGAGAAGTCAGCTTGGGTTCTAAACAGAGTGTGAGATGAACTTTGAGACTAACATACAGGGTTTCCCATTGGGGTACTTCAGGGTGACACCCACAGTAAATAAACCAGAAAAAGGAGGGTTCTGTAAAGGAACTCAGTAGGGAAGGCATGACTTTCTTAGAGCTGATTCTGAGTAAAAAGAGGAGCAAATGAATGAAGAAAAAAGTGAGGAAGGGAAGGAAAAGGGGAAAGAAGGAACAAGAAAGGGAGGTAAGGAGAGAGGAAAGAAGGAAGGGAAGGAAGAAGAGAGGAAGAAAGAGAAGGAGGAAGAAAAGAATGAAAGGATGGGAGGAGGAAAGAAAGGAAGCAGGAATGAAGATAGGTAGGGAAAGAAGGAAGAAACCATAAAGGAAGAAAGGAAGAAAGGGAAGGGGGTACAAGGGGAGAATGGAATGAGGAGAGAAGGGAAGAAAGGAAAGAGGGAGGGAAGAAAATGAAGGAAGAAAGCAAAGAAATAAAAGAGGGAAGAGGATAGACAATAATGAGAAGATAGGGAAGGAATGAAGAATAATATTAAAATTGAACATAGAAATTAAGCAAAAGAAGGAAAGCAGAAATAAGAATGGAGGAAGGAGGAGAAAAAGAGAAAAAGAAGCAAATGAAAAGTCACATAAAGGAAAAAATTGTCTGGTGAAATGCCAATCAGAAGTGCTAACAGTATCTATGAGATTTCCTAAGACTGAGAGTTAAAATATTGGCCCTCGTATCTGATAGAAATGTTTAAAAATCTATGACATAAGGCACTTAAAACTTAGATCCCAATGAGTTCTCACAGAGAGTAGTGAAGAAACAAATATCACAAAGCACATCATAAGATAATCCATTAGAGTGAGATGCTAATGATAAAGAACAGTCTTGCCCACAAGTGATATTCTATATAGTATCACAAAACAAGAATGCAATTGAAAATAAGAGCATCAAAAGAATAGACACGTTTGATAAAGTTATAGTAAACTAGATTTTAGAAAAATGAAATATAATACGAAAGACAAGAAGATGAAAAAAACAAAGTACGGGTTAAATGACATGGAAAATAGGGTGAGAATGTTTTTTTTTTTTTTTTTTACTAATTATAAAAATTTTTCATAGAGTAAAAGAGGGTGAGGTGGATTCAGGATTCTGGAATTATTGAAAGATACTCCTTTAGGATTGAGGAATGTCAACAACCTATCGATATATAGAAAGAAATGAAAATAAATCCATATATCGACATATGAAATCACAAACACTGAAGGTGGTATAACTTAAAAGCTTCCAGAGGAAGGATAAATTATTCTCAAGAGATTACAATACAGGGATACCTCCTACCTGTTAATATGTCACGTGTACTCGACTTAGACCACAGGTCCAGCCTTGAACCCTGGATCACAATCGTAGAAATGACATACCTCATCACAACAACCACAGGAAACAAGTCCCAACTGGAACATCCGTAATAGTACTTGGACACCAACAAGTGCCAGCCCTATTATGAAATACCCTGATAACGAGGAAAATGGGATCAACTCGACCTATGATCAAGTTAACCTACCTCACCAGCAAACGACAAGACAAAACCAGAAGACTTGCTACTCTTTGGTCTATCCATATGCCAAGCCCATGATTTACAGATGACTGGTTAACAGAACCATGGCCAGACTATACGTATACTGGGACCAATAAAAAAGCCCTAGTCTAGGGCAAAAGC
>PVKC010000440.1:0-68116 GCA_004027635.1 Crocidura indochinensis | reverse complement strand
TGTGTGCCAGGGTGAGGATTGACTTTCCTTTCCTGCAAAGCGAAATTCTTTGCTCCAAACAAACTCCAAAGCTTTCTGAGAAATCCCATTTTCCCGGCCTGTAGAATAAATGGGTTTCAGGTACAGCTTGACAGCTGCCTCTTGGGACTGGTAGGAGGCCAAAAAGCCTGCTGCATAGGGCTGGGAACAGACTTTAACAGCAGAAACCCATGCTTACATCAGTGCTGACCTATGCCATGTATCTTTCCCCAGGTGGCCAAAGAGGGAGCAGGCAAGCAGAGAGATTGAAGTATTGTTCTGTTTTCAGGCTAATTCTCTTGTTCCCCAATCTACAAAATCATCTCTCAAGATAATAATTTTGAGTCCTTCCACATTTTAGTTGATGTTAATTTTTAATTCACAAACAAATCTAAGTGTGCCCCATACCTAGTTTTCTTTATTATTATTTACCAATGTTAATCATTACAATGTAAGAGCAAATCATGACAACAGATCTCTGTGGTTCATGATTTTCAAGCATAAAATATTGAGTATGAAATTATTCAATAATAATTAGGCTCTCACTCAAGTTTATTGAGAAGTGGAGAAGTAAAGAGAATGAACTCCCCTTGTGGAGAAGAACTTAGCATAGATCCAAGTTAATACTGTGTGTGTGTTTGTGTGTGGTGTGTGTGTGTGTGTGTGTGTGTGTGTGTGTGTGTGTGTGTGTGTGTGTGTGTGTGTGTGTGTGTGTGTGTGTGTGGTCTGTCTGTCTATCTATGACCTGCTTATCAACTTGAATCAGCCTATTTGGTTTAAGCAGCCATTTTTGTAAAATGCATCAAGGGAGGTTTGGGCTTTCTGAGAGCACTCTCTCATCAGAAAAAGATTGAATTCTGGGCCTTGTTCTTTTGCTGGCAGGTAACGGCTGGGACATGTCTCGGGAGTTGCAGGACGTGGACCTTGCTGAGGTGAAACCTCTGGTGGAGAAAGGAGAGGTGAGTGGGGATGCTCCTGGTGCCCAAGGCATAGGATTTGATGCATATAAACAACCACACACATGAAAACACTATGGATGCCCAAATGTGCATGTGCTCATGCATGCCACTGTCATGGCTATCTTATTTCCACATCTTGCTCCTGCTCGATAATGCAAAGGGATGAGAGCTCCCAGTCCAACTCCCAATTAGCCATTGATTTCCGTAGCCTTTTGTCCACCTTTCTGTGCATACCCTATCATTTTTATTATCTAAGTGAGATTATTGAGCCCACCCACCTTGACATCATATTGTTTTAGAGCAGGGGTCTCAAACTCAATTTACCTACGGGTCACAGGAGGCAGAGTCGGGGTGATCCTTGAGTGCAAAGTCAGTAGTAATCCTTGAACATTGGGGGGTGTGACCCAAACAACTAAAACAAAACAAAACAAAAAGATTCCTCTAGGGCAGGGCCACAGAATGTTGTACGGAGAGCCAGAAACAGCCCGCGGGCGGGCTGCGAGTTTGAGACCCCTGTTCTAGAGTAAGCAACACTGAAGCCCCATTACGCATGAACTCAACACCCCTATAGGTGTAGAGTGAGGAGTTTGAACTCAGAAGCCAGCCTTTGCATATCCAGATCCTGGTGCAAAGCTGCAGTTTTGTGCCCATTGGTAGATTCCACATCTCTTTAAGCTCTAACTGTAAAATAGGGATATAAGGATACATCATGGGACCAGGTTAATCTGTCATGAACCTTTGTTTCTCTAGTGATCAGTTTTGAGGTCAAACTTCTTATGTCTCTAGGCCCTTCTTAGGTTGCCATGATCTGTCCTGAACTAGTGGTCCTGACCAAAGACTTTTATTCTTACACAGTTGACATTGGATTTCAGGGTTGTTTTCATATCATACCCTTTCTTACTGAGCTGCATAACTTCCTGGGATGATATATCTTTTTTAAAATGTAGAAGCTCAAACTCAGAAGTGAAGTTACCCAAATGCCTTAAATAGTATTTATTGCTTTGTATGAACTCTGTACTATAGCCCTGCCTCAGGGTCAGCCATATTTCCCGACTTACCTCCTGCAATTGGTGAGATGTTAGATTCTGCAATTACCCTCATTTTACTAGAGGAAACTGAGTTTCAAGGAGGTAAATTTTTCCTCAGTTATATAGCCATCTACAAATTATGAAGCGTGGAATCAAACCCAAGGCCCACTGCATTTACTGAATAGTTTCTTCATTTTGGTCCTTTATAACTCTGCACATAGCCACTCTGTGATTTCATGAACTTCTAATGAAATGAGTTGGAAACTGAGAAGGGAATTGCTTGGATTCTTCTGATAAGTGAACAACCAGGAGGTAAATTGGGCCCCAGGGAGCTACATAATACCCCTTTTTTCATATTTTGTGCCTGAAAATATTTTCGTTATAGGACTCAAGAGAAAATATCTAAGACCGTGGCTATTCAATAGGGCAACTGTTCAGCTTTACAATTTCAACATGGGCAGCCCTAGACAAACTGTAGCAAATTCTTGTTGTATTCTGATAAAACTTTATCTATAAATCAATTAGTGGACTGTAGTTTGCTGTTACTGTACATGCTCTTAATCCATGTCCTCTTCAACCTGATTTTATGACATACTATAAGAAAACAGATAAATACAGATGTGTAGCAATATATTCTTACTTCCTCTGTTACTTAGTATGCTACTCTTGGGTTTATTCATTTAATTTTAGGAGATCTTTCTTGTATTGATCATTGGAACATTTTATTTTCTCTTTTCAGCTTTTCAATATCTCATCAAATTTACTTAACCATTAAAGACCCTTGGGTCTTTCCAACCCTTTGGATTACCTACAGCACTGCAGGGCATTTACATCCAAATATGCAAATACACATACAGGGGCAATATCATTGGTTCAAGCTTGAGGCCAACATCCACCTTTAGATTTGAATTGATGTCTTTGTTATTTGTTTTGGAACCACATCACTATTATACAGCAACTGTTCCTGGATCAATGCTTAGGAATCAGTGGTTAGGGAACCTACCTTGTGGTGCTGAGGTTCCAACCTGGGCCTTCAACATACAAAACATAATCTCTAGCCCAACTATCTCCTTCAACTCAGAGGAGATAGCTTAAACAAAACAAAACAAAACAAAACAAAACAAAACAAAACAAAAACAAGGCTATAGTAAAACAGGATTCCAGCCTATGTGTTTTACTTTTCTGCTAAGCTCTTTAAGTTAGAAAGTTTTTTTGCAAGAGCAAGAAAGGTAGATACATAACAGGGCTTTTAGGAAACTGGTGCACTGATATTATTACTTGGCCCAAGGTAATTAATGGCACTATCTCTCCTGTGTCTCCACAGACCATCACCGGCCTCCTGCAGGAGTTTGACGTTCAGGCAAGTACTGGGCACCCTCTTTCCCTCTCCCAATTCTGTTTCCTTTTTCCTTCCTCCTTCCTCTGGCTTGAAACAATTCTTTCTTCAGACTCACGACTGGAGAAAGAAAGCTCATTCTTCTTCACAGAGAAAAAATGATTTGAGTTTTGGCTAAAGAAGTTGACCACTCTTAGGACAAGTCCCTGTAGAGCCTGCAAAGTTGAAGACATTGCAGGGTGTGCATGGGGCCATGAAGAACAATGGTGATACATGGTGGCTAGAGCTTTGCAAGAGAAGGAATAGAAACACAATCTCTCACTCTTGGCTTTACTTGAGAATGTGAGACCAGCCTGGCTTTGGGCTGACATGAGATCAGGGAGAGTAGAGGTAAGCACCTAATATCTTTCTTCAGAGCTGGCTGGTTTCTCTTGGCTGAGAACATAGATGGCATCTCAGAAGTTGTAAGTCCTGGATTCATCTTCTTCCCTGCTGTGTGGTGCCCTGGAGAGAGGACAGGAAGCCAGAGTTATTAGGGCTTGTGGACTATCTGGAAAAGATAAAGAAGCAAGTACAAAGCGGTGTAGGCTGCTTTGCTTGCTTGTCCTGCTGTTGCTCATCACACAGACTCTGTCCTTGGCTCTGCTGTCCCTTATTTATAAACAACCCCACTTCTCTCCTAAATATCCTCACTCTGTGATTGGCCACTGCCCAGGCAGAGGCTGAGAATCTTGCTTTTGGAAGGAAGAGAGAAATGTAGGAAGGGCTGGAAGCATTGGCTGGTGCAAGATACTGGCTACCTTAAGCACTGCATCAGGGACTTGGTCTCCCTGATTTCTTGGTTGCCATCTGTACTTTGTCACTTCCCTGTGGTCAGAGATTTCTGTCTGGTCATTTGTTCCAGAACATTCTTATTCAGGTTTGTTCAGACACATTCACTGATCTTCTGTCATGAACCAGACCCCACATGCTGGCACCTTTATTGCCAGCATCACCTCATTTATACCCTAACAGTTCTGTAAAGGTGAGATTATTTTCTCCCCTATTTTTAGGCCAGTGTAAGGGGGCTCAGGGGCTACTTTCTGTGATTCTTTACCATGCAGACTTTATGGTTCCATGCAGAGTCATTCAGGCTCTCAATTCCAGGGCCAACAAAGGCCATCAGTGCTTGGGCATCTCCAGGGCTATCCCATGTAATATTTGGGGGGCCAGTGGTGTCAGTGACGGATCTATAGTTGAATTTATACTAACATTTTTCCAAACTCTCATCTAATTTTCTTGGACCCTCCCATTTTTGTGTAGGGGCTGGATCTTGAGCTATACCCAACTGCTCAGGGCTTACTCCTGCATTATGCTATAGAGGTCACTCCTGATGGTGCCTGGTGATTATATGGTGCTGGGAATAGAACAATCTTTATCTGTGTGCAAGGAAAACATTTACCATCTGTATTTTTTAATTTAACTTTATTTTGTTGCATTTTATTTTAGTTGAGTATGGGAATACCCAGCAATGTTCAGGGCAGTATAGGGGGTACAGGCAGTTCCTGGCAGTAATGGGGGGTGTGGGGAAACATATGTGGTTCTGGGAATTAGACCTGGGTTGGCTGCATGCAAAACAAATTCCCTACCCACTGTCATATCTCTCCAGTCCCAGGAACCTCCCTGTTTTTAACACCAACGAGATGCATTCACAGAGGTTGTGAGGGCCTGGGTTGTGACTTTGAACAAGGCAAGATTGGTATGGGACTCAGGAGTTAGACTCTACAAACCTGTTCTCAGAATCACCTAGGGTCATTTTCATGGACCAAGAGTAGGAGCAGGGGACCATTGGTTACCCCACACTGTATATTGTTTAGTTAGGAGGGGATCTTCTTAGTCTGAGAAGAACACTATGAGCTGGTAGCTAACTTTTCTCACAACATCAGAACTCCTTCCTCCTTTGCACATACTGCTGGTGGCTCACACTTTATTGTCAAACACTCCTTGGGAAGCAAATTCAGTGCATGTTTTCCCTGAGCCTCTGTGTTTCACCTTCTATAAGTAAACAGGACAGGAATGGCTGCTTTGGGGCATTCGCTCTTCTACTGCTATTCTAAGTACACTGCCTTGAATTTAATTTATAAAACATACTTGTTTGGGCTTCACACAAGCTCTGAACCATTGCTTCTACTATCAGAGAAGTGGCTTATGGACTTCCAGGTCACCTACCCTAGGAGGCAGGCCTCTAGGATGGGCTCTCTGGGACACTGAGATGTTCATTCTCTCTGATTTTGGGTCCTCTTTACAACCACTTTCTTTATGGATACCTTAGAGTTGTTCCCCCAGTGCCTGTTGCTCCCAAAGCAGAGGTCATACCTCCTGCCAGAGTGCAGAGTTCAGGGTGGGTGGATGTGGTTCCTTTACCACCAGCGCAAGGCCCTTGAGGTTCAGTTTCTTCCTGCTGCCATCCCTGGGGTGAGAGAGATGTAAGGCAGACTGTCCCAGTGCTTCTGGTCTCCCCTTCTCTGGGACACTGAGGATGTATGTATATCTAAGGATATTATTTCAGTGTACATTTGGCTGAGCCTGAAGCCCCATTAGAACTGGAAATGGGTCATCTGGCTGGATTAGTCAAGCCCTGGGAGGAAAAGGAAGGGCCTGGATTAGATGTGAACCAGCAGGATGAAAGGTCATTTCCTGTGCCCACTCTTCCCGATGTCTATTTCTCTGACCCATTGTATTTTAGACTGGCAGCTCTCTGCTAGACCACTACAGACAGTAGAGAGCTTGAACTTAGAGAGGACTTAACTTCATTTTTTTCTTTGCTTTGGGGTTTTTGCCCACTTGTTGTCAGGGTTTGCTCCCAGTCTTTGCTCAGGGATGACTCCTGGTGTTACTCTGATGGCCACAGTATAGTGCCAGTGCCTGAACCAGGGTCAACTACTTGTAAGTATCTACTGTATCTCCTATACAATAATTCTGTCTTTATTACTATTATTAGTTTATCATCATTATTTTTACCCTCTTGCTGGGGGATTTTAGTCTGTGAGGACATAAGTCTTATCTGGGTATATGAACATTTGAGTTCCTCCTGGCTGCTTTCTAAACCATAGCATTATTTCCTATATCTTTTTTTGCTGAGAATCCCAATGGCAGTTTTGTTCAGATAGCCACATTGTATGGGGGTGGCACTGGTATTCGAATTTATAGTTTCAAACTCCCCAAGCAAGTGCTCTAAGCCATGGAGTCAAGTTCTGGATCCCCGAACTTGATATTTCAGTGGCCACATCTGCACCCAGGATTTGGCATTTTCCATGGCTTTTCAGGCACTCACAGTCCTGGGTAGCTCCACCTGGTGAAGCCACCATGTTGGAATTGGTTGGAGCTGGAGAATGACTTCCTGGGCCAGCTGCAATACCTGTGGAGGTAGTGGCAGATCTCCAGGCCAGTGCTCTCCCAGCCTTGTTTGTCCTGGCCACCTTTACAGGTAGCTGTACAAGGGGCTTCCCAATCAATGACTTATTTATGTGACAACAGTAGCCTTAGTGGGATAATCATTACCCTTTGGGCCACTGAGAAGGTGGGCCTTGGATCATAACCAAGTCTTTTTGAATAAGGGAAAAGCCCAGGTTCATGTGGTGGGATGCCTGTGTTGAGGCTCTTTGTTTCTTCTTCCCCAGTTGGGGGCTCCAGCATTCATCTGCATTTCCCAAAAACTCATGCATGTGGGAATCACTCAGGGAAAGCTTGTGTCTATATGTATCCCTGCTCATGTGTATACATGAGCTGATGAAACAGATTGTCTTGATTGAATCCCAGAGTTCCTGAAAGTGAACTGTGAAAGAATCAGAACCCAACTCCAAACCCATCTCTGATACCAACCAATTTGTATCATTGTAAACAGTGCAAATGGACTGATACAAACTCAAAAACTAGATTCCAGCCCTTTAGGTCAATTCCCATCCTCCCTAGACATGCATGTGTCTAAGCAGATCACTCCTAGTGATGCTTTCTTTAATGGGCTTTGGGTTAACTCTCTGAGATGAATGATGTAGAGATATAGCACTCCATAGTTAATATGCTCCCTTTTTTCCATTTATTTTTGTTTTACTAACAACTGGAGGTGCTCAGGATCACTCCTGGTGGTGCTCAAAGAAGGAAATGCTGCTAGATTTTGAACCTAGGTCTCTGGTGTGCTCTGGCCCTTTGAGTCTTCTCCTAGCTTAAGAGTCTATGTGTCTGTCATATGCAAACTTAATATGTAAAGTACTTTCAGTTAATTTCCTACTGCTTGTCGGTTTGAGGGTATCATTCAATTGGGCAGTTCCTTGGACATCGAGTTTAAGGCATTTGAGCCATCTAACTATGTATCTGAAAGCAGGCAGTGTTATTTTCTGAAAAATTTGATGTTTAAGCATTTTGATGAAGTCAGACAGATTTTCTTTCTTTCCCTAAGTCAGTATTTTGTGGAGGAGGTAGAGATTGGGGGTTAAGCCATACCCAATGGTGCTCAGAATTACTTCTGGCATTCTGCTCAAGGATAACTCCTCAAAGTACTCAGGAGGCCATTTATGGTGCTTGGGATTGGGGTCAGCCACATGCAAAGCAAGAATATTAATCCCTGTGCTATTTATCTCATCCAAGACATTGTCTTTTCCTGATACCAATTATATTTTGTAGCCTAGAGTTTACAGGGAGAAGTTGATTTAAGATTTGTTGCTTGTTTCAGGAAACAGCATAGCTCCCTAAGCGAGGCCTTTTCTGTCCTGGCTTACATGACGTTAGGGGAGGCTGTTTGTTAGGCCTGCTAATATTTGAGTGTACTTCATATGCTAGCTGGGCTAATTGTTGTGTTCCTGGGCTCTAGAATAGCCCAGCTGGTGGTCTGCCAGCTGAGGGGTTGAGATGGCAGGAATGAGGCATTTGAGCTGATTTTGCAGAGAAGGTGCTGGCATCAGGTGGTAGACAGTTGTGTTTGCAAATTTCATGCATGAGGAGGTGGAAGTATTTTGGGTTCTGGCTTCTTTTCTTTGGCTAGAATTCTAGAATCCAAGAATATCCTGAGTTGGCAGAAGCTTTAGCATTCTACTGAACCCCTTCCGCTTTGGGTAAAGGACTTTTTGGCAGGGCCTTGAGGAGAGGGTGGAAAGTTGACACTGAATGTTCGTTCACTTACTTATCTTGAGGCTCTTGCTTAAGTGAGAAGATGAAAGAACAGGTCTAGATGGTAGGAAACTTGTCAAAGGGTTTTTACTAAGAGAGTTCCAGCTTTCAGAGCCGAGCTGAATCTTTTTTTTTTTTTTTTTTTTTTTTTTTTTTTTGGTTTTTGGGCCACACCCGGTGATGCTCAGGGATTTCTGACTATGAGCTCAGAAATCGTGCCTGGCTTGGGGGACCATATGGGACGCCAGGGGATCAAACCTAGGTTCGTCCCAGGCTAGCGCAGGCAAGGCAGGCACCTTACCTCTAGCACCACCACACTGGCCCCATAGCTGAATCTTGATCTGGATAGGAGATAGATCAACCAGCTAAAAGCACATGCTTTGCATGCAAATGGACAGATTCCATCCCTAGGACACACAGTTTCTCAAGCACTATATGGAGTAACTCTTGAGCACTGAGCCAGAAGTAGCTCCTGAGTACTGCCAGGTGTGCTCCCAAAACAAAACAAAAATTTAATAGTAGGTAATAATTATAGGAATTTTGTTTTGTTTTGGGGTCACACCCAGCATCGCACAGGGGATACTCCTGGCTTTGCACTCAGAAATTGCTCCTTGCAGACTCAGAGCACCATATAGGATCCTGGGATTCAAACCATTGTCCTTCGGCATGCAAGGCAAATGGCCATACTCCATGACATCTCTTGGCCTGGTAACTATAGAAATTGTTTTGGGGGAGTGCCACATTGGGTGATACTCGGGTTAATCCTGACTATGTGCTCAGAAATCATTCCTGGCTTGGAGACCATATGGGAGGCCGGGGGATCGAACCAGGTTCATCCTAGGTTAGCACATGCAAGGCAAATACCCGATAGTTTGTGCCACTACTTTGTGCCCTTATATCTCTTTAGTACCCCAGAAGCTACCCCAGAAATTGCTTACCTCTCTTCCTGTAGCATCTCAGTTAACCCCCAGGACAAGAGAGGGGCCTTTTATTGTTGAAGGAAGGGGTGAGGCCAGAGAAGTTCTGACGCATACAGTCAGCATCATATAAAGATGGTTGAAATCTGACTCAGTGTCCAGGTCAGCTGGCCCTGGGGGAGGACAGCTGTGTTGAGCCACCGAAGCTCATTACTTTTTCCCTAGATGGTCTCTTTCTTTTTTCCACCACCAGCAGCGCTCCTGTTAGATTTTGTGATATCTAATTTTTTCCATTTGGATCTTTAGTTTTCAGAGGGTCCCCTCAACTTGGTTTCCATGGAAAGCTGGGTTTGGGCAGGTATTTGGGTTTTTGGGGCAATTAATTAATACTACCCACTGTGACTAAGGGAGAGTTTGGGTGAAGGAAGGGGATTAGGGCAGGAGGGGTCAAGAGCGAGGACTCTAGTAGTTGGGTTGCCATCTAGAGTTCTCGATCTGCAAGAACTGATGCTCGTAGGGTGCTAGGGCAATTGATCCTGTGAGGTGGAGCCCTAGTTTTCTCAGAAGCAGATCAGCTCCCAGGGAAAGTGGAAAAAATGACCTTCTGCTGATTTCTTTCTTTCCACACTGTTGCTTCTGATTTTCATGCCCCCTGGGCAGAAAATCAAGGCTTGGAAACATTTGGCTCACCCTTCTCCTCCTGTCTAGTGCCAGTCCCATGACCTCACAAAGCCAGGAGATATTTAGAGCTAGTTCGTGTGGCAGGTGAAGGCTGGGATCTCATGTCTGGGTCTGTGCCCATGGAGCTGTGGCCTCCTCTTCCTCCTCCTGAATATTGCCCTGGGAGAGGAAGAGAAGCCTGCCTGGCCCACCTGGCACCCAGTAGCATAGGCTTGATTGTGTCCCAGGTTTGTTCAGCTCAGACCAATCTAATGTAGCTGCCTATGTCTATCACATACCAGGTGTTGTGTTCAGAGCTGCCCCTGTGTCTGCCAGCCCTGTGGCCTTAGCCTGGAACCCAGTATCATGGGACTAAGTTTCTAATCTATAAACTTGGTGGGTAGGTGTGTGTGCGCGCACATACATGAGGCGGGCTGGGGGTTACATCGTCATTTCTGGGAATGCAGCAATAAAACATTTGCAGACATGGGACTCCGCACACAGATATTCACTGAATGGCTGTCCCTCCTTGACTCTTCCCACCCGAGAAAGGATTTCCTTGGTATGGGTTCTGCTTCATTGGTGAGGGTGGAGGGCCCCTGCCCCCACAGTACTTTCCCTCACCTTGTGTCCCTTTCCTCTCAAGTTCTGATGGCAGAACAGTAAGACTTGAGACAGTGAGGACCATTCCGAAGTCCCGCTTGCTTTCCTTGATGTCTTCTTAACTTCCAGAAGTCCCAGCTGTGACTTAGAGGCTGGAACCAGGGCCTCAGGGCCCTTCTGGAATCTTAATTCTTTTCTCCTTGCTTGTGGGCTTGCGGCTCAAGTGCTGTGCTCCAGGTCTCTTTTTTCTCTCCTTGCCATGATAGCACCAGACTTGCCTGTGCATTTGTTTTACATGCAAATACTGTCACATCACCTTCCCATGGGTGCGCCTTTCTCACCTTCCTCATTCTTTTGGTCACCAGGATGGCAGACCTAAGGCTTGAACCAGGAATATATGGGGGCAGTAAGGCATTATCTCCCTCAAAGATGGTGATGGGACGATATCCTCTGGCATTTTCTCTGGAGTCTCTCTGCCTTCTCTATGAGCCTTTTTTCTCACCTGGCTTAATGAATGCTGTCACTGACTATTTAAAAGCAGCTTTCTACAAAGGGTTCAGAAGGTAGGATCCACCTTGGGCCCTGGCCTAGGCTTACAGGGAGCAGGGATAGTGGTTAGGGCCAGCTCAGTACATCAGCTGATTTAGAGCTCTCAGTAGAGCTGGCTTCTAGGATGGCTGGACTGGGATTAAGGAGTGGGGTAGCAGTAGCTGGATCCAGGACTCTCCTGGATGACTGGGATCAGCCCTTGTGGCTTCTCAGTGTTCATGATCGGGACAAACACTTGAAGAAGACAGCATGGAGGGAAGCACTGGAGTTTGGAGGCTACTTTACCCATCTGTGCTGCAGTTTCAGGCTTGAGAACAGCTCCCTGAACAGATGGGCTTGTAAATGATCTGGATAAATAGTGCAGAGAAAGGATTCTCAGACGTATCTGGTCCTCTGGCCAAGGGCACCTAATGAGTGCACAATCAGATTGAGATCACTCAGCCATCAATGCCCTCGGTGAGTAAATATTTTTCTTCCCTTTTCCTACCTTGGAGGCCTGCGTAGCATATGACATGTGTCACTAGTCCCTCCCTTCTTTCATAGCTTCCTCCTCTGTCATTCCCACTTTTGCAGCTTTTGTCCTCATGCTCACGAGGTAACTGTAGAACCACTAAGCATCTGTGGATATTCCAGATAGAAAGTAGAGATAAAGGTGAAAGGGAAAAAATAAAATATCTAGCTTGAGCCTTTAAACAATAATTCTCAAAGCTCTGGCAAGTTCTGCTGACATTTCAGGGTATGGAATTAAATCTTTAGATCTGCCTTAGCTACCAGGGAGACTTTGGAGGGGTGACTTTGATGAGGCTCTCTGCTGGAAATTCCAGCCTCGGGAAGTGTTTTTGCAAGGCCAGACCAAGGAGCTTGTCCCATCTCAGAAAGCTCCAGAGCCAACATCAGCAGCTAGGAAATGACATCTTGAAGGGTTACAGGTTACTTAGAGATAGGTAACTACCACTTCCTGTGGCCTTTCAAGCAGTATAGACTATAAATCTTAGCCTGAATCCACTGGCCAAGTTTTGCGTGCGCTGAGCCAGCATTTCTCTTTCTGGGAATTGGCAGGCAGGTTAGAGGCAACTGGGAGAATGATTTGTCATAGTGACAGGTGCTAGAAGGAAGAGAAGAAAGACCTATGTAGAAAGGGACACTCCAGCCACTGAGCAGAGCCTTCTGACCAGTCACAGGTGGGGTTTAGAGGTGGGGCAAATGGGAGGGATAAATGCTATCTCTCAATTCTGTGCCTTTTAGCCCAGCATGAGCCCTGAGGATCTCTGGTCCTTGGAGATGTTGAGTAGGTAAAAATTCATCTTTATGTTGCCAGGAGTAATTTTGAGCGCAGAGCTTGGAGTAACTCCTGAGCTCTGCCAAGTGTGGCCTCAAAACAAACAAACAAACAAACAAAAAACCCAACAATCTACAAGCATGGAGAGAAGAGCACAGTGGGCAGGGCACCTGTCTTGTAGTTGACGCGAGTCTATGTTTTGTCACTGAAACCTCTCTCTCTCTCTCTCTCTCTCTCTCTCTCTCTCTCTCTCTCTCTCTCTCTCTCTCGGAGTGATGCACAAGTGCAGAGCCTGGAGTAAGTTCTGAGCACAGCCAGTATGAACTAAGGCAAGAACTCTACCCACTGTGCTATGACTCGGGTTCTAGCCCTTAACAATATTCCTGGCAGCCTTGCGAGCTTGTGGTGTTTATGCTTCAGGAAGCTGCTGCTGACCTAGGAGATGACACACTAATTTGAGACTCACAGCCAATTAGAGGGCAGAGCAAAGCCTGAATATGGGCTTTCTAGAGAAATCATATTTACTATGATCCTGAGAGACTTTGCTCCAACAGACCTTGAACCCTCACTGTGGGCAGACAGGGGTGCTGGGAGAAGATTCTGAGCCTAGATTGTGAGCAGGCAGTGGTGTCAGGAAGTGGGCAGCTCTTTGCCTTTGAACACTTCCTGTTCTCATTTTAAGGCTTCTAAAGAGATGAGTCACTTATCTACCATCTGCCACCATGACCCCCTCTCCCCTCAGGAGTCTCCCAGGGTTCCAGCTAGACCTGAGGGTCTCACTTGGCCAAGGCTCCCCTCTTGCTGTGTCTTCCACTGCCAAGTGATCTCCTTTCTGGAGGATCCTAATGGTTCAGAGGGACTGAAGAAGGACTGAGCTTGGATTTGAACTCTGGTGCCCCCGGGCTGGTGGGGCACTGCCAGGCTTGTGCTATTTTTAGAAGGCGCCATGTGGGTTCAGCTTGAAAGACAATGGAGTATGTGACCCCCCACAATGAGCTGTTGTTTTCCCAGGGCCAAAGCTCAGCCCAGCAGCTGATGCAGGATGCTGCAGAGACTGTTGCTCCATCCTCTGTGGATTTTTCCAATGTTTGCTCAAGTCAGGAGAGGTGTTGGGAGCCCAGATGTAGAGAGTGCCAGGGACACATTTTGTAGGGATGATAAGCAGGTGCTTCAGAGGACCCTGTGCTGGAGCCAGGGCTCCTCTTCCGGCTATGTCCTAGGGCACCTTTAAGTCCCTGAGTGTTTCCAGTTGCAGATGAAGTTGTCTTTACTGAGGCATAATGGTGGGAAATGTACCCTTCACTCACCCTTGTTCAGACAAGCTCTCATCAGGGTCTTCCAGAAGAAGGCCAGGAAGTACTTGCATCTATATCCGCTTAGACCATCTTTTAGAGGGAAAAGCTTACGTTCACAAAGGCAGGATTGTGCTTACCAGTTCTCTGGGTGGAAAGCTGAGAATTTGGGGACTTGTCTATACTTTGTGGGTTTATAGGCTCTATCCAGATGTGATCAGAAGATGCTTTGTTGTTGGGAGCGCATTCCCATGATGTTCAAAGGACTTAAGCCTCCTGTTCTGTATGCCACATAAGTGCTCAGTCTCTTGAATTATCTTCATCTTTGAACCAAGTTCCTTAGATGGAGAACCATTAATATCAAAGGATGGGTTCCTGCCCTTCCCCTTCCCATGATTTAGATCCCTTATTTTCTACTACAAACATAATTTGTAGTAAAATATTGACATCTTTTACTTCCATCTTGGTTGCACATATGATGGGCCCATACAAATGACTAATGAATTTTTGCTTCCTCATCTCTCTATCATTTTCCTCTAGCCCTTCAGGTAGGAAGGGATCTGACATACAATGGTTATGTGATGAAGGTAGGTTGAATGAAGATTAAGTGGCTTAGGCTTTAACAGAAAGCAACACAGAGATAGAATTTGGTCTCCCCCAGGGGGTGGAGATAACGGACCATAACACACTGTTTGAAGTGATCTTCCATAGGTTTGGGTGCTAAGTATGGCAGGCACAGTCCCTCCTACTGTGTTCTGTAACCACCCAGAGTCCCAGGAGGGTCAAGGATAGAAAACATTGTAAGTCGACAGGACTCCTTGTTGGGTGATTCTGACCATCCTCTCTTTCTCAGTTGAGATTAGCATCCTGTTTCTCTCTTCCATCATTCAGCAGCGGCAAATAGGCAAACGTTGCATCTGGCTTCTAGGAGTGGGAATAATAATAATAATAATAATAATAATAATAATAATAATAATAATAATAATAATAATAATAATACAGCTTGAATAATCTGTATTTCACATTTTTGCTTCATGTGCTCTTGGAAAAACCAATAGTGACCACTCACCTAGACTGGACTTGTGGGCTGTGAGGGGGGGTTGACTTTTAAGTGTCCCAGAGTGGGAGGGGAAGGAGGTTTGGGGAGCACAAACCTCAAAGCTCAAAGCACCTGGGTGTGTCTATAGAGTCTCTAAGCCAGCATCTGTGAGTATGGGACAGATTAACTGAGTGAGCCAAGGTGACAACACAGACTGGAGAATTGACCTTGTGGAGCCCCACCATTTGAAAAAGGAAGACAAATGAGAGATGGATATGGTATCATTTAGGATTTGAGGGGTGGCAAATCACATTGACTACAGGAGGGTTAGAGGTTGTTGATTTGTGTAACTGAAATTCGAGGTGGTGAGAACACTACTAAGATTGTTTTTCCTCTTCTTTTCCTCTCTGTTCTGGCTGTGTTACCAGACAGATCCCTGCTTTCTGGTAATAATATGGCTGCTATAGATCCAGCTCTCTTAGCATTGCTGAATCAAATCCCATCTACTTTCCCAAGAGCTGATCATGAGTATAGTTGACTGTGATAGCCCTAATAACAGTGTCCTTCCCTTAATTTGTCCTATAATTGGGAGGTGGGAATGAACAACTTGGCATTGTCTGGGAGAAGGAACTTAGCACACACAGGCCTACCAAGAAGAAGGGTGAATAGAATGAATTTGCTGAAATACCCACCAGAAACCAGAGACAAAGCAAGTAACATGGAAAATACTATTATATTATTCTAGCAGAACCAATGGAGCTCCTACTCCAGGTCTGGGTTCAGAACAAAGCTAAAGCTCCATTTTATAGAATATCCAAGGCCTTTGCAGAGAGCTAGCAGGAGAATACAGAGTTAGGAAATCCAAACCATGTTATTTTGCAAAGCAGGCTCTGGACCACCTCAAGAACATGAGCACACTTGGCATATGTTCCCAGGTTACCAAGGTTATAAAGTGAGACTCTGACTTTTTCAAGAATATCCCAGATGCTGGATCTCTGAGGCTCAGCTGACCCTTGGCAGCTTCCTCTCTCTGTGTCAGCCTGTTTGAACCAGACTTCAACAGGAAATCAGGGGCCACTTGTGGCAAGAGGGGAATATATTTTGGGCAGCCAAAACCACTCAATGTCCATTCCCTGGCTATAGGGCTAGAGGGGGTATAAAAGTGGGAAATTTTATGCCTTTGTGGCCTCAGCTCTTGTGTGATAGAAACAAAAGTCCCTGGGGAGAAAGGGCCATGGTGGCTGTGATTGGACCCTCCCCAGGTTTTGTGTTGTTAAAGGTATAATCTGAACTGAACTCCCCTCCTTCTGATTGAACTCTTTCCTCTTCTTTGCTTCTTGAAGAAGTTCTATAACTGTGCTGCCCCAAACCTAGAGCCCTTAGAACCGAATGAGAAAAAAGCTCTTGCCCAGTGGAGCTCACCCACTGTCTGAAGCCTGTAATTAGAACCACACAGTGTCCAGTGTCGAGCCGCTCTCCTGACTGCCCTCTCTGCCTTCTGTCTTCTCCAGGAGCAAGACATAGAGACTTTACATGGTTCGCTTCATGTCACGCTCTGTGGAACCCCCAAAGGAAACCGGCCTGTCATCCTCACCTACCATGACATTGGCATGAACCGTAAGTTCTAAGGAGCCTGGGTTCCCTGCTGAGCCTGAGCCTAAGCCTGTGAGTGTGGAGATAGGCAGTGTGGGTAGTGGGGCCAGCATCTCCTTTCTGTCACTTCCTGGGAAGAGAGCTCTTGCCACAGACTGGCAGGGTCTGGAAAGTGCCACTTTGGGTCATAGAAATATTTCTGTGCCTAAAGGTTACAGTCTCTTGGAGAAACCCTGACTATTTAGTTCATATCACAGCATTATTTTTACTGTTTTTACGGAATTGGGCAACCATCAGCCAAAGCCATTCTAGAGCATGTTTATTACTTGGAAAGGAATCCTGTATTCTGTATTCATCACCCCATAATCTTAGACCACATTGTCTCTCTACCCTAGCTAGCCCATGGGAATCAGTGACGATTTCCGTTCTCTAAGGAATGGTCTGAGAGGAATCGCACTCCAGGCCTCTTTGACCTTCTCATAGCTTTTCCAGGATTCCTCCATGTTATAGCCACATCAGTACTATTCCCTTTTTCTCAGAATGATACTCCATTGTGTGAGTGTCACATTTGGTTTCTCTAGTCTTTATCTGATGGGCATTTAGCTTGTTTCTACTGTAGGGCATTTCTGAGTAATCCTGCTCTGAATGTTTAAATAGTGAATTCTAAAAAGTGCCAGTTAATGTTCTCCTAGATAGAATGTTTATGTTTCAAAGCTGGGAAAGGAAAAGGATCAACTGAATACTAACATGACAACTTTTACTAGCAATGACCAGCTCAGTAAATCTTCAGGTGATAATTCAGTAAAATCATTGTGAGATATAATTATACAAATGGACTTTTTTGTTGCTGTTGTTGTTTTTCGGCCACAGTTGGTGATGCTCAGGGGTTACTCCTGGCTATGCGCTCAGAAATTGCTCCTGATTTGGGGGACTGTATGGGACACCGGGGATCAAACCTCAGTCCATCCTAGGCTAATGTGCACAAGGAAGAAGCTTTATGGCTTGCACCACCATTCTGGCCCCAACAAATGGATTTTATTGATCTAGGTTTTGAGAATTCCATTCGACTTGTGCTGGAATGAACAATATAAAATAAAATTTTTTGAGCCTGATAAGGGGACAGGTCAGTGGGAAACTGGGGACATTGGTCAAGGGAAGATCACATTGGTGGTGGGCTTGGTGTTGGAACATGTAATGCCTGAAACAACTGTGTTATAAGCAATTTGATAAATCAGGGTCTTATAATAAAAAGGATTTTTAAAATAAATAAGATATATTCTAGTCACAAAAAATAAAATGATGGAATGGAGTGAAATACTTCTATGGAAATTCAGTAGACTTTTCTACACCTTCCTGGTCCCCTGACTTCTGTACATGAGCACCACATGGTAGATGGTTGCTTGATGTTTGATTGACAGAATACATAATTTGCATTCTTCCCTGATAGTTTATTCAGAGACTGAGGCTAGGAATGTCAGTTATTGAAACCTTCCTTCACTCTTACTTCTCTGTTATTTCATTTCTTTTCCTGTTCCCAGCCCCCTTCTACCCTATCCTAGATATCATGCTAAGTATGTTTTGTTATATTTTTTCTTATTTAATAGGTCTCTGATAGGGAAATAGAATTGCATATGGTAGCGATGCCCCTCAATATAGAGAGACTTTGTCTCTGTTACAATAGAACAAGGGCTTTTTTCTCTGTGCTTGACAAAATAATTGCTTCTCACTATAACTGTAACTATCAGTAGGCATCTTGTGGGATATCTTCCCACAGATAACTTAGAGACCCATATTTTGGTCATCTCTGGCTATGACATTCGTTGGGGTCTGAGAGATGTTTGCTGCTATCTATACATCTGTTAAGTAGGTGACATCAAAGAGACTTGGAGGATAAGATGATTGAGTTGTGAGAAAATGATAGATGAACCCTATGCTCTTGGCCAGAATTATTTCTAAATGCAAGAGAGGCTGAGAAATGTAGTTCTTGTCTGTGTCCAGGAAGAAAGAGGAAATACAGTATGTGGAGATTCGTCTTATACTTTAGTTATTTAGAGATTCATCTGTGGCCATATAATTCATGGAAGGTCTATGCTTTCGCTCTTGTGCATTTCATTTGATAATCATGTTTTCTGTCCAATAACTCTGAGAAAGAATGATGGAGCACAGCTGGTGTTAGAATAGAGACCTGTGACAACTATTTCTTACACGTTCTTTTCTACCTAAATAGAAGTAAAAGAACAAATGAAATAGGTTGCTACTGAGCAACCTTATGTGATCTCTCCTTTATTCTTCTCTGTCTTGTCTGCTTTTCAGACAAAACCTGCTACAACCCCCTCTTCAACTCTGAGGATATGCAAGAGATCACACAGCACTTTGCTGTCTGCCACGTGGATGCCCCTGGGCAGCAGGATGGCGCTGCATCTTTCCCTGCAGGGTAAGCAGGGAACCCATGACAAATGGAGGGATGAGCTTAGGTTATGCATGGTTCAAATAGGTGGGGGAAAGAACAGATTAGACAGACTTTGAATTTGTTTTGTCATTGTAACTTTGGATGATAGGTAGGTAGATAGATAGATAGATAGATAGATAGATAGATAGATAGATAGATAGATAGATAGATAGATAGATAGAGAGAGAGAGAGATAGATAGATAGATAGATAGATAGATAGATAGATAGATAGATAGATAGATAGATAGATAGATAGGTAGATAGATAGGTAGATAGGTAGATAGATCCATCCTGGTATTACTGCTTTGACTACCTTGGTGTCTGCATTTATTAGAAACACTGATGGGGCATCTTTCATGATGTGATGCTGGGCTGTGACTTTTGAGTCACAGTTTTGGGAAGTTAGTTTTTCCATAGGCCCAGTTTGAGTGCATAGATGGGTGAAAAGTGGCACTAGAAGTTAAGGAAGATCTGTTCAATGGGATTTTTTTGATTTTTAACTCTACCCTAATCTTAGTCAGGAGACTGAGTAATAATCTAAGTGAGCTCTTTTCAACGTTCAGCTCTGTGGCATTTAGCACATTCATATTGTGAAGAAGCCAGCACCCCACCCACCTCCAGGGTTCTTTTGTCACCCCAAAATAAAGCCCCATCCCTATAAAACACTAATGTATCATTCTCTGTGCCTTGACAGTTCAACTGGTCTGTGGTGCTTGAGTTTTCCACAACCATATCTGGAGCTGCTTCTGAGTCTCTAGGGTTAAACCCAGTATTACATATGGAAGCACAAGATTTGTGGACTTAAGCCTGAAGCAGGAGCATGCAAAACATGTGATTTAATCTCTATACTATCTCCCTAGCCACTATAATATAATAGTGTGCCTCCGTTGGGGCTGGAGCAACAGCACAGTGGATAGGACATTTGCCTTACATGTAGCCAACCTGAGTTCAATTTCTGGTGTCTGATATGGTTAAAAATCAGCAAATCAGGGA
The DNA here is from genome assembly GCA_004027635.1 of Crocidura indochinensis. Classification (NCBI taxonomy): domain Eukaryota; kingdom Metazoa; phylum Chordata; class Mammalia; order Eulipotyphla; family Soricidae; genus Crocidura; species Crocidura indochinensis. Next base: position 48,258 of record PVKC010000440.1, on the reverse strand, counting down.
GCCCGAGAGATAGCATGGAGGTAAAGCATTTGCCTTTCATGCAAAAGGTCATCGGTTTGAATCCCGGTGCCCCATATGGTCCCCCGTGCCTGCCAGGAGCAATTTCTGAGCATGGAGCCAGGAGTAACCCCTGAGCACTGCCGGGTGTGACCCCCCCCAAAAAAAATCAGCAAATCCTATTGGACAGATCTTCCTTAACTTCTAGTGGCACATGTTATCCAACTGTGTACTCAAACTGGGCCCATGGAAAAACTAATTTCCGAAAAGCTGTAACTCAACAGTCACAACCCAACATCATATCACATCACATCACGAAAGTTGTCCCATCAATGTTCCTACTAAATGCACTGCCGGGAATGACCCCTGAGCAATTTCTGAGCATGGAGCCAGGAGTAACCTCTAAGCACTGCCAAGTGTGGCCCAAAACAAACAAAGAAATAAATAATGTGCCTCCAGTAAGACAAGGTTGCAATGAAAGTACCTCCAAACACTTAAATAACCACAACAAATGCCACAAATAAACAAGCCAGCAAATGAAAAAGGCCAGGGTCACTGATGATATCTGGGCTTGTAGAAAGGATGGAGCTCCTAGTGGAGGAAGGTGAAGGAAACAGGGTAGAACTTAGGCTAGCACGGATGGTCCCTGATGAGATGGAGCCCCTGTGCTTCTTTGCAAATAATAGTATAGATGTAGGGGTGGGGGTGGAGGGTCAGCACTCACTTCTGAAGAGATGGAAGGAGTGCCTTCTGCAAAGGGCTGCAAGAGGTGATACAGGTAGAGAAACTAAAGGGAAGGTTGGGAACAAGAGACTGTATGTACAGATAAGTGTTTCCTGGTGGGGCTATGAATTCGTGACTTGTATGACTATTAGAAGTGGGCATGTGGGAACAAAGAACCTTTTGGGGCCTGATTGTGGGAGCGGGTGGTAGGAAACTGTTGGTTCCTGTTTCCACTCTTGAATGAACAGACACAGGACTGTCTGCAGGTTTGCTAAGCCCTAATCCTCAAGTACTCATCTTCCTCCCAACCTGATTTTGAACTAGTTTTGAATGGAAGAAAAGCCCAGCATTCTGTTAATAGATGCATAAATTCAGGCTTTTCTGTGCCTTAGTCCCCGACCCTAGACAGAAACGTCCAAGATGATGGAGCCCATGACTGGTTTGCCAGAACCTTTCCAGAAAATCTCATGGGTTTGGGGGCAGGCTAGGAAAGGAGAAAACTTCTTTATTTTCAGGGATACTTTAGGAAGATTGGAGAGTAGAGCTTCTGCAGGAGAGTGCATACGTGACCTGGATACAAACTCAAAGGCCACATAAGATGAGGCTCCAATTTCTTGCTCAGATGTGGAATCAAGTTATTTATCTCCAAGCCCAGGTGGTGTTTATAATCTTCATAGAGAGAGAAATTACAGCAACCTCTGAGAGTTGGAGTAAGGATTAAATGATCTTAAAACACCCATAAAAAGCTTGCCAGCTTTTTGATTAGGGTTACAGAATGAAAGGAGAAGCTTTAGGGATGAGGTTGTCCTGACCCACTGGAGCAAGCCCATGTTCTGACTCCGGGAGGCCAAATTGGGAAGTGTGAGTGTATGGGCTAGGATTGGTGAACACTCACACTTTCCAGGGCATTCCTGTTAGCACCTCTGCCATAGTCTGCACCTTTGCCAAAGTCTGAGAATAATTTAGCTAACTTCTCTCCTGGGCTTCTCCCAAGGTACATGTACCCGTCTATGGATCAACTGGCTGAAATGCTGCCTGGAGTCCTTCACCAGTTTGGGTAAGACTGAGCAATTCAGTCTTCAAGAAGGTTGCCTTCTCATTTCTGCTTCTCCTTTTGGCCTTGACTCAGCCTGACCACTGAAGTTTAGGTCGAATTTGACAGTATAGAGATAAATGAGCTTATTTCCTGTATAAAGAGACTGCTTCTACAGTCTCTTTAGTTCTTTATCTTGTAGCATAAGGTTTTTCTCCCTGTTCTGAATACTTTACCTCATCATAGCTACTCACCTGCCCATCCTTCCTTTCATGTCTCTTCTCTTATTGATTTCCTCTTCTAATGGAACAGTTTAGAATAGGCTTTTCTTATCCAGAGTCTTATTTCTCCAGTGCTCATTTTCTTGGGCCACATCTAGCAGTGTTCAGGAGTTACTTCTGGCTCTGCACTCAGGAATCATTCTTGGTGGTGTAGGGGTGAGTGACAATAAGGGATGCCAGTGATCAAACTTGGGTAAGCCAGGTGCAAAGCAAACACTTAACCTGCGATTACCTCTCTGGCCCTTATTTTTTTTCTGGAATATTATGTGATGATGTTTTGAGAGCTTTTGCATGATTTACTTTCATTCCAACTCTTCAAATTCAGGCTAAAGTTTAAGAGTTGTGATACCATAGTGGACCTTCCTCAAAATGTTAGATGGTTTCTAAAGTCTAGGCAAAAACAGGAGAGGAAAAAGAAAAATGGAAACACAGAGAAGAACATGACTTTTCTCAACTCATAGAGCCCAGTGCAGCTTACGACCCCAGTAACAGCTAAGACATTGAGGAAGTGGGACGTCTTGGTGTTAAAGCTGTTGTTAAGGCCTTCTGTGACATGAATTTTCTTTCTGTTTCCAGACTGAAAAGTGTTATTGGCATGGGAACTGGAGCTGGCGCCTACATCCTCACTCGATTTGCTGTGAGTTTTTTAGTTATAAAGTGTATTTTAAATAAAATGATTTAAATAATATAATATTATATAAAATAATTATATATTATGTAAAATAGTATACATAATATGATGTATAGCATAATTATATATAATCATATATTATATAAGATATTATATAAAATAATAATGCTTGGAGACCATTTGGGATGCCTAGGATTGAACCCCCCAATCCACTGCTTACATGGCAAGTGTCTCGTTCTGGTTCTGAATGATGGTACTATTGAGAATAACAACCCACTTGGCACCCCAAATAGCCCTGTTCTGGTGTCTTTTATTCCATCTGTGGTTTGATTTTGTTGGTTTGTTTTGGATTCATACCTGGTGGATATCAGGAGTTACTACTGTCTCAGTGCTCCCGGGTTACTCTCAGTGGTGTTCAGGGAACCATGCAGTGCTAACAAAGGGACCCAAACCTCCCACACTTCAAGCAAGCTCTTGAGCCTTTGAGCTTTCTCCATAGCCCTTAGTTTGATTTTGAAACTCCTCATGTCTTACCTGAGTTTCTCTCCTATTTCCTGTCTTGATTTGCAGCTGAACAACCCTGAGATGGTAGAGGGCCTTGTTCTCATCAATGTGAATCCCTGTGCAGAAGGCTGGATGGACTGGGCTGCTTCAAAAGTAAGGCTGGAACACTGGGTTGCATATCTGACATCCAGTGCTACACTCCATTCTCCTAGCCCCCAATGCTCTACCCTGCAAAGAAAACAGATATGCCTAGAGAAGTAAATGGCCTCCACTATTTGCCATATAAAGGTCATTGAGAGGCTACCGTGTAAAGCAGACTCTAGTGAAACAGGGATCCTTAAGCCAGTTTTGATAAGTAGAATGTGAGTCAGAAATATTTGCTGGATCCAGGAAGATAGCTTAGAGGACTGAGTATATGCCTGGCATGTGCAAGGCCTAGAGTTCAATCACTAGCATCATGTAGTCCACAACCAGGCTATCACAATATCACCAAGACTGAGCATCAAACCAACAGCCCTGCACAGTTTGGTCAAGTATGAGTGGTAGTAGAACTATGTACCCATGGAGCACTAACGAGGAGCACCTCCCTGCAAAAGAAGTGTTTGAAAATCAAAAGAAAACAAAGGTCTTTAATCTCAGGAACCCACATATTATCAAGGAGTAGACATTGCGATTGAGTACCCATCTGGGCCACTTAACATGAAGTACAGTAATAATTAGCTAACATTTATTGATTATCTACCAGCTGCTGTTTCTCTCCTCTGTGGCTCTATATGCATGACCTTATTTAACTCTGTGGCAGTGCCAGCTAGTGAGGATAGCCAGGACTGCTTTATAGAAAGGGAAACTGAGTCACAGCAGAATGAATGACGCTGACCAGGGGTACACAAAGCCAACTAATGGGAGACCTGGGCCCAGTGCTGCTTCTGTGGACTCGGTGACTCTTACACTTACCAGAATGCTGTGTTCTCCTGTTCCGTCTCATCCAGCTGCTGTTTTGACCAAGCACTGCAAGTGACTGCAGGGCCCCAGAGAGGAAGGACCCTGTGCTCTGGGAAGCTGGGCTCTGGGCTCTGGCAGCTGGCCTAGGACTGCATGTTTATCTTTTAAATATGAATTTTTTTTTTCATAAAGGCTCTGGTATCTGCCAAGATGAGGGGGGAATCATTCCAATTGCAACAAGGCAAAGCCTTTCAAGCTGAGATGATCTTGGCTTCTCACTGTGGAAGTGTGTTTTTGCCAAGTGCAGTGGCCATCATGACACAGTGTTCGAAAGGATGATGCCCCTCCCTGTCAAAAAAAAAAAAAGCTTTCCTCCTGTGTCACATTTAGAAGCAGACACACTTGTTTTTTTTGTTTCATTAGTTATTAATTATAAACCCCTAGTAATGGATGGAATGGATGGTGAGGCTTTTTTCAGCCCAGCTCAGTGCCTGCAGTCCCTATGGCCTGGTGGGTCTGTAGGTATCAGAGTAACGGTAAGGAAATGAACCACAGTAGTCAGAGGAAGTTTCAGGAGACAACCAGCTTTATTTACAAGGCCCTAACTGCCGTGTGCATGTTCTTCACATGACCTTTAAACAAAACAGCCTCTTTGCACCCAGCCTGTGTCTCCTCTCTACCTGCTGTGTCTTCCTTGCTCAGTCTCCTCCTCACCCCTCCCCAGGCCTCTTTAATTATCAACCACAGACCCCTCCCAGGGGTGGGAGGGTGGTGGGAGGGTCTGACCATCCAGGTAAGATTAGAATTTGGCCTTGGGGAGAGGTAACACTTTTTTTTTTAACTATATTCTCTGGGAAACTAACATCCTAGTCAGCTCATTTGGTTCCTGAACCAGGCAGAAGTGGAGGGTAGGGGACATTAATAACTGGCTGACATAGAATAGAGCAATGTTAGTGGGTCTTCACTATCTATACTCTGTCCTGTTAACCTCAGCTCTGAGAAAGAAGTCACCACTAGGATCAATGATGCATCAGGACTCTGGAAGATCCTGGGACACATCTAATCTCCTGTGAGGCTTCACTTGATCTTGTCTCTCAAGTTCCTGGCATCCAGTTATGGCTCAGATCAAGTCAGACCTAGTGCTGGGGTGGCAGTTATAGCAGGACTGCTTGGTTGGAGCCAAACAGATCCTACAGTGAAGTAAACAGGACAGCACTTCATTAAGAGACTCCTCCTGTGTGCCTAGCACTCAGAGATTTCCTGCTGTGTGCCTAATATTGCAAAGCTTAAAAATGTACAGTGGGTAGGACATTTGCTTTACACATGGCTGATCCAGGTTCTATCCCTGCGTCCCAGCCTCAGTCTTCCGAGCACTGCTAGAAATAATTCCTGAGCACAGAGCCAGAATTAGCATCTATAATCATTTGCTGAACATACCTTTCCCCCAAAACAGAACAGATATATAAACTTTATCCATTTGCATGCATATCTCATATTTATGAATTTCCAACTATATGTAACATTTATGGAATTTTTGTTAGATACTAATAATTTTCACTAGAGAGAGGAGACAGGAGAGGTTCACAGTGTCCTCAGAATCCTTACTATATTCAAAGAGAAGAAATTACCTTGAGGGAGGGTATGCAAAGACTGGTATAGGAAGACTAGTTTGAGGGAAGCAGGTCCTGGGGTGTGCTTAGAAACAGTGGATGTGGACTTTCTTTGCTGAGGACTCGGTGACCCCAGGAGGGACAAACTTAAAAGAAAGTCTCATTGCTATTGAACACTTGCTCACTGTATGCCTCTTGTGTGTGGAACTCTGACAAAAAGGGGAGACTGCCTTTCTGAGGCCTCTAGCCTAGTATCACCTCTTTGTCAGGAAACTTGTCTTACTGTGAACCCCCATTCTCTAATTCTACAAATTGTTCCCCAGATTTCTGGATGGACCCAAGCCCTTCCAGACATGGTGGTGTCGCACTTCTTTGGGAAGGTGAGTCCCGTGCCTAGCCTTCTGAGTGTCTGTCTGTGTGCTGCCTGGCACATAGGAGAGAGAGACCAGCAAGACACAGACAGGCAGTGTCACTTGCTGTTACCCCCACGTAGTGTGATATTGTTGGCTCATAATCAAATCGTTCCTCAGCCTTAAGACTTGAAAGCAACCTTATTGAATAAAGACAAATGTACACATTGAAAGGTAGAATTGAAAAAGATTGACATCTGTGTGCATCCATAAAATCATAAGCAAAACAAATATAAGGGAGGCTAGAAACAGCTTATGGAAGCCCCTGCCTGGGATGCACAAGACCCTGAGTTCTATTTGCAGCCCTGGATGGGCCCCTGATCACTCCCAGAGATAGCTCTCCAGCACATTTGGGTTCTGGCAACACTTCATTGCTGGGTTCAAGCAGCTTTATGTTGACATACCCAGCTTTTCTGGGTGTGAGAGCCATTCACTGCTCTGTGGCCCTGCGTGGAATGTGTGGTGATTGGTTCCTGGGTAGGTTTTTCATTCACAGCTGAAGATACATCCTGGTTATTTCCTGTTTGGAGTCACTGCCCAGAATAAAGGCTCTCTGATGTTTGCTATATGTGTAGTTATAGTAGTAGGGTAGCTTCTAAAAGTATTAACTATGCCAGCAGTCCCAGACCCAGAGCTTTTGCCATTCATTGGCTTGTGGCTAGTTACTCCTATCTCTGCCTCCAGCTTTTACTGACTTCTTCAGCCTCATATTTTTGCTTTTCTGTTAGGTGAACACTCATTATTGCACTTAGAACCTTTTGAGATAATTCATCATGACCTTCCCTTTCAGAACACTTCACTTAAATCTGTAATCACCTTTTAATTAAATCCAAATGATTCACTTTCAGCATATGCCATGTCTGCATTCTTTGGGGGTTACCATCTGCCCACATTGGTCCCCTTTCTTTTTTCCAAAGTTCATTCCACAGCTTTTGATACTTTCTCTTCCCTCACTGAATGTCTGATAGAAAGATGGCAAAAGATCTGGACATCCTCAAAAGAAAGGTGTCAAGTAGAGGTTGAGAATCAGTCATGATCGTCAAGGCAGATGATCTGGGAGTGGTTCGCGTGGTACCAACTTACTACAATTGTGTCTTGCTCTGAAGCTCTGTCACTACACCTCAGATTCTACCTTCCATTCTATACTTTTCAGTTAAGAAGCAATCGTCTTTTGTGTTGTGGGAATGATGGGAGCTGTTTGGACGTTGTGGCCTGAACTTGGCTTGGATACTCATGGCTCCTTCCCAGAATGACTCTGCAGCCACTCATGACACCACACTGCTCTGTGAAACCTACAGCATCTGCTGATGTCTAAATGAAAAACAGACCAAGTGCCTAACTTGTTTGTCCATCCCAAATCACATTCAGAGCAGAAACAGGGAGAGGGACAACTAAGGCTAGCCTACATGGGTACTGGGATGGTGATTTCACTCCTTTCAGGCCACTTTCTATTACTGGAGTGTTCTTTGTTTTTTAAATAAGAACAATATCTCTTCAGCCGTCCCCCTTAGAAAACACCACTGGCTAATTGTTGCATGAGTTGTTATGTGTTTTGAAGTAATCACATGATTGTAAAATTCTAGGATCTAATGAAGTAGAAATGCGATTTCTTTCCTGGGGGAACTTAAGCTCAAAACTATTAGAGCAAGTCCCCATGTCATAGGGCACTGATTGAGCTAAGCTTGGTCTGGGCTAACTGAACTCATGAATCCATGAGCCCCAAGGGACAGGTTTTCTCCTGGAAGGCTCATTGTCCTTCCTGCTCTCAGCTGAGATTCTATCATAATCTGCCTCTGGGTAGTGACTTCTGACTCTGTAAGGTAATGTAGGCTCCACAACTTTCTGTAGGAATCAGGCTTCAGTTGTCTTTACTGGAAACCTCAAAACCAGGGAAAGCATAGAGAAGTGATGGCCCAGACTGCAGTGTCAATTAAGTCTCTTCCTCCCCATTTTTGAACAGGAAGAAATGCAGAATAATGTGGAGGTGGTCCACACCTACCGCCATCATATCATCCATGACATGAACCCTGGCAACCTGCACCTATTCATCAATGCCTATAACAGGTATGGGCGCCAGTGCTGGGACAGCATGGCCACTTGGCAACCTCTTCCTTCTGTAGATTGGGAACACAGGGAGGGGCAGAGGCAATTCTCAGCTAAGAGAAGATCCAGTCTTTGAAATTGAGCATATAGATTAAAGAAACAGTTAGCTCTATAAGGGTGGTCCTGATGTTGGGAATTCTGAGGACGAACTGTGAAACCGGTTCAGATTATTAGGGGTGCAAGTATCTGTGACCATTCAGATCCTCCAGTGTATGAGGAAATGTCTGTGCTCAGGCCAGTTCAGGTGAGACCAGACTCCAGAAAGCTAAGTAAAATTCTGGGACCATGAATGCTCCATGCTCTGTCCTGCTGCATTTGAGGCACAGTAGTGAAGGCAGTGCTGGCAAGATAAGACTCTCAGTTGGACAGTGGGCACACAGGAGACCAACAACAGCTCAATACCCTACTCTTCCCCGAGACTATCAACAACTATTCCATCCTACCCTTAAGTTGATGACAAGTGAGAGTGTAGCTTAGTCTAAATAGAGGAGCTGGGTAATGTGGGGAGGCTTGCTGCTGGGCAGGTGGACTTCCAGGAGATAGCGACAATTTGGAAAGAACCAAAATAGACCATTGGGGACAAAGAATGGGGGGTACTTTTGGGGAAAGGTTTGAGGCCCACTATTTCCTAAACCACATGGATGGACTTGACACAGCAGGTAGAGTTCTGAAAGTCCCTAAACTGCAATACAGGGGCAGTTTTCAGGGGCAAGTGGCAGGACTGGGGATCTTGGCTGAATGCTGTGTTTCCAAGAGAGGATCAGCTGGTGCTAATGTGTGCTTGTTGTCTGTAGCCGTCGGGATCTGGAGATCGAGCGGCCCATGCCCGGAACCCACACAATCACCTTACAGTGAGTCTTTTCTCTTCTGCATACTTTTTAGCTTTGCAGTTGCTTACTAGGTCATCTGAGATTGGTGACACTTGCCTGTGGTAGTATCTTACATCAATAAGGACTGAAGGCATTTTGCCGAGGGTCCACCTGGGCACAACCTTTTACTCTTTGTGAAGTGTTTTTTATCCCCTAAGTCTATCCAGCTATGCTTAGGACATAGTCCTGGCTCTGTGCTCAGGTATCATTACTGCCCTTGGGGAACCAAATTGGGAATCAGGGATCAAATCTGGGTTGACCACATGCAGGGCAAGCACTCCACTTGTATCTCTTCAGTTCCTGTACAGTCCTTAGGATACCTCTGAGACTTCTGTGTGAGTCCCCCATTTATGAGAAGAACTGAGAGTCATCTGCACAAGCCCAGAGAGGAATAAACTGTGGCCACCCTAAAGTGGTCTATAAACCGAGGAGAAATAGACAGCTGTAGATGCAAACTCCCTAACATCCCACCAAAAATAACCATGTCTTTATATAGTTCCTTGTGCAAATTGTAGCCTTGGGTACCTGAATTTGGCACATGCCATTTCCTTTGTTGGATAAGTCAGTTTGTCTCTGGACTAGATTGTTGACAAAGTCCTACACATCTTTCCATAGAGAAGGGTGGTCTCAAAATAGAAAAAATATCAGGAGACAGAAATTCTCTGACTGAAATTCACACTGCTTATGTATTTATACTAAGGACTAAACAAGAAAAGGGAAATGAAGTAACAATAGCAAAAGGAAGTGAAGAAATAGGAATGATGCATTTGTTGAGTCCAGACCTGGTGTCTAGGAATCTGCAAGTGATCAAGATGCTGACCCTCCCCCTTCTTTTTGTCTCCCTGTTTTTCAGGTGTCCAGCTTTGTTGGTGGTTGGAGATAATTCTCCTGCTGTGGATGCTGTGGTATGTATTTCTGTGTGGAATGCAGGTCCAAATCTAGCTGACTCTGTAGGACACCCCCTTGTCCACTGCTTCTCTGCTCTCTTCTGTGCATGGATGTCTTTTGAATGCTGGGTTAGCCCATCCTTCATCCTCTCAATCTGGTCATTAGCCCCTGTGGTTGCTCCTGTCCACAAGCTCTGTCACTTTTTCTGGCTCCACCCCGCCACCACCTCCCACTTCCCACAGTTTATTTTTATGGGTGTGTTTGTCACTTGGCTTCCTGGCCAAGATACTCTCCTCCCTTTTGGGAATTGGGGGACCAGTTGGTGCCCGATTGTCTGGCAGGTTGGAGAGGCACCTGGAGAGCATGGGTTACTGGTTCTTTTTAACCATAATCACCACTGGTAATGTTGTGAGGTAAAGCAAGGATTCTATTTTTCCATTATCTACAGAGCTGGGCCCTTTAGGGATTGGGCTGTATGGATCAGAGACCCGAAGAGGTCACATAACTTAGTAAAGATTTGATGTCTCCTCATGAAAGATGAGTTTATCGTTCTCCAACCCATTGTATGTAATTATTGGATGCTTCAATAGAGATATATTTTTCAAATATATTGTTCAAAGGGAGGTGATGATTATCCTGTAGGCATATTTTAATGTCACAGGTTATGGGTAGGTATTTTGCCCAGTTTTAGATGTATATTAGCATTATGGAGAGAGACATCAAGCTTGATGATATAGGAACTGGGGATGATGAACCTTAACATTTCTGGCAATAACTGATTAAGAGGATTTATTTAGTATTAGATCCTCTAGTTCTATTCATGTTGCTACAAAATGCATGTTTTTGTTCTCTGTAGCTTCATAGTATTCCATTGTGTATATATGGCACAACTTCTTGACCCATTTATCTGTAATTAGGCATTTGGGTTATTTCCATAGCTAAGTGCAGCATTTAGTATAGGGTTGTGTGTGCGTGTATTCTTTTTAATTAATGTTTTGTTGTTTGTGGGACAGGTGCCAAAAATGGTATTGCTGGATCATATGGGAGTTCTATTCTTTTTATTTTGAGGGATTTTCATATTGCTTTCCATAGAGATTGAACTAGATGAAATTCCCACTAAAGAAGATAAGGGTTCCTTTCTTAAAATAGCCCACCAACAATGACTTTCCCAAATTTTTTAAACCTTTCATCCTCACAGGAATGAGATGATATATCATTATTTTGATGTGCATTTCTTTAATTATGAATGATAATGAACACTTTTTCATATATCTGTTGACCATCAGTATGTCTTCTTTGGGGAAGTATCTATTCATCTTCTCACCTCATTTATGAATAGAGTTAATATATTCTTGTTGGTAAGTTTAGTGAGTGATTTATAGGTCTTGGATATAAAGCATTTATTTTTCTAGTGAAGTCAGTCAGAATGAAAGGAACAGATATGAAATGATCTCTCTTATGTGGGATTTAAAGATATAAAGTGAGGAAACAAAGACCCAAAGGCAGCATAGCAGGGTATCTGACCCAAATAATTGAGTTAGAAGTGGTGGTGGTGGAGAAAAATGATACACAGGTGAGGGATATGGTGACAGAATTATATTAACAGTATTATAAGTCAAAAATAAAAAAAATTTCAAAGTGTCATTTAGCAAGTAGTTCCATTTTAACTAATCATTATACCAGCCCTTTGGAAAATCATTATATTCGTTCTATTGATGAGGAAACTAAACTTCAAAGAGGAAAGACTTCAAAGCTAGTCATGGGAGCGCTGTGTTTTTAAGACAAAGTTTGCTCCCCAAACCCGCTTTCCTGTCTCTCTGCTAGTAGAAACACTGTCATAATTTTTTCATATAGTGACAGAGGGACAGAAATAAAGAGAAAGTATGTGTCAGGGTCTAGGTAGGAAAGTTAATGAATTTTGTTCTTGATTTTCTTATCCAGGTGGAGTGCAACTCAAAATTGGACCCAACAAAGACTACACTCCTTAAGGTACAGGATGGGTGTTTGGTTTGGTCTTGATTCGAAAATTCCTAAGTTTTTTGTAAAACTGAGGTGTGCCTGATTGAGTCGAATCTGATGGTCAGGAACCCTAGAAATTATTGTTTGAGTATTTATTTAAGGCTGGGAATGTACTGAGCATGCACACATGTACTGACTGTCCCACATATGTGAAGCCCTGGATCCAGTTCCCAGCAGCACCACATAGTTCCCCAGCCATGAATTTGTGTTCCTAAGAAACTAAAAGATAAGAACAAAATCTGTTTATGAAGTTCCATATCTATTGACTTCAAAATTGATCCCTTTCTGGGACTCCAGGAATATATGAGGCAAAGTCTGTCTCTCCTACAGACTGAATATCCTTCCAGCCTAGCTCTGCTCTGTCTGTCCAAAAGGGAAACTACCATTGCCCATGGCTAGAGAAGAAGAAGAAAGGCCAAGAGCTCATTTGAGCACTGAGTTTGTGATCTCTATGTTGAATGAGGGTCTACATCATGGCCTGCCAGCATGCTGCACGTGGGAGTCGCCCCAGCCAATGAAATGCTTGGGACAGCCATGACCCAAGAGACTTTCTAGGACCAGACCTTCCTTGTATCTATGTAAGGATAGGCCAGCAAGGGGCCATGTGAAGTGAGAGGCTCCTGGGTATATTTCCAGCTCCAGCTCATTGTTGAAGGGATGGGGCAATTGTCAGCAGTGTTGGGGGAACAGGGATTGAACCCAGGCCTCCTGCATTCAAAACATATCTTCCAGTCCATTGGAGCTCTTTCCTGACCCATGTTTTATCATTAATTTTGTGTCTTGTGTCTTCTGCAAAGAATTCTATAAAAGAGTGACTGGAGTGGTAGCACAGTGGTAGGGTGTTTGCCTTGCATGTGGCTAACACAGATGGACACGGTTCAATTCCCGTCATCCCATATGGTCCCCCAAACCAGGAGCAATTTCTGAGTGTAGAGCCAGGAATAACCCTTCATCACCATTGGGTGTGGCCCAAAAAACAAACAAACTAACAAAAAAGAATTCTAGGAAAGCATGTAATGATATGATGGGCTTTGGGCTTGAGAGGGTAACTCATGCATGGACTGGCCTCTGAGCCCCTTTGTCCAGGTCTCTCTCCTAAACATCTGCATTGGTCCTTCTGCAGTCTTCATGCTGCTGCAGATAAGGAAGGTGGACAGAGACAGTCCTCCAACTTAGTGCTCCTGGGAACACAGACACATGATCCGCAGGGCCTGGCATGGTAGGCACTATAAGCACTGGAGTTGCACCAGAGACAGCTGGTTATTGGCATGAAGGCTAATCAAAGCAGCCTCACTAGGTGGGCTGGCACCTAGCCAGTCCACCTCACCAGGGCTTAGGACAGGTGGCATCCAGCTGAGCTGCCCTGAACACTCTCAAGCACTGACAGCTTCCCTCTTTCTCCAGATGGCTGACTGTGGTGGCCTGCCTCAGATCTCCCAGGTGAGTGTGCCCCTGGTCCATTCTGCTCCCACCCCATGCTTACCCCCATCGCTGCCCCCCACCTGTCCCCACCCCCACATCTGCCTCTACTTGCTGCTTTCCTCTCAATCGACTCAATTCCCTACCAAGTGAGACCTGGATGATCTTCTACTTGTAGACTCACAATCTCCAGGAGATACTTTTCTGTGTCCTTCTCAGGAAAGTGAGGTCTTGGTGCATGGCAGGCTGCTCACCATGCTAATCCTGGGCTTCCACTCTTTCTTCTTCCAGACTTGCCAGGGACTCCAGAACTCTCTAGCCCCCAGCCTCTCTCAGTGGCAGAAGTCAGTGAGACCTCTTGCTTGCTCTGAGAACTTCTCTTTCTCTAGCACAAACTGCGAAGAACCCCTCAGAGCAGGAGCAAGGGGTGTTCTGCCTTGACTTTCCAGACAAGGCTGCCTCATCCAATCAGGCACCTCAATCAGGTTCTCCTAGGCCTGGCCTGTGTTTGAACTTTATCTACTGGGCCAAAACTAATCATAGTCTCCCAGAGCAGGCCACAGGCATGCTCTGTGTTGTCCTATCACCACAGTGGACCTTATTTGAGCCAAGTTCTTTTTTTTTTTTTTGTTTATTGAGTCTCCCAAATGACCATGGTCACACCCTTCTAGGGCCAAGACCACCAAGACCAAACTTGATGAGGCTTGGTGGTTTCCATGGCTATACCAAACAGTGATTATTAGCAATGCCAGGGACCAAATCAGGGTCAGGACACACTAACCATCTGCATGCACCTAACTCCTGCAGTTAACCCTGGCATGGGCCAGACCCTTCATGTTGACCTCAGGCTCTTCTCCCTGGAGCTGTCATAGTCAGGATTTTTGGTGACTGACCCCACTTTTTCTACCTTACAGCCTGCCAAGCTCGCTGAGGCTTTCAAGTACTTTGTGCAGGGCATGGGCTATAGTAAGTATGCGGGTTCCAGGAGGGGCAGGGCAAGGGGAAAGGGTGGGAAAATGAAGACTTGATGCCCAGAACCAGGGTATTGGGATGGATAAACTGAAGTCTCTCCAGTGGCATTAGCCTTTTTGAGATAAGCAAATCCAGGAAATGAAAATTGAGGATGAGGGGGAGCCCAATGAACTGCAGCATGAGGTCCTATTTCACCTTCTTTCATTGTCAAACAGAAATTGGTTCACACAAGGGAATTTGTTTGTTTTGTGACCATATCTGTTGGTGATTGGTGGGTGGCAAGGAAGGCTCTGTGGAGCTGAGGATCAAGCCTGGGCCTTCTGCATAAAAGTTATGCACTCCTTCCCTTTGAGCCATCACTCCAGGTCAACTGCATTGGTTTTCCTTTTCTTTACCATTTTTCCCCCCTCACAACCCTCCCCCGTTTTTTTCCTCTTCTTTTCTTTACAACCAAAGTTATGTCTATTGCATAAAAGGAAGGCATGCTCTTGACCTCTGATCCACATCCCAAGTCCCCATTTACAATCCCAAAAGACTGTACGCCATACTGTTTTTGATGATGAAAGTGATGTGTTGAAGATGACTAATACATCATGTATTTTCTCCTCATGTTACCATCACATTATCCTCCAAAATACTCTCATCCTTGTTTTACAACCTAAAGCTTTGAAAGATTAAGTAAGAAGCACAATGGGGCTCTGCGTGGGTCTTTGAAAACTAAGCTCTGTGTAAGAGGGTAATTAAGTAGTTTTTACTCCAGAGTAAGTCTTTGCTAAGAAGCAGATTCAGGAATTGAAGGATGAACAGGAACAAAATTCAAGAACTTTGTGGAGTCTTCCCTGAGGATTCCAGGTTGTGAGCTTCCTCCAACTGGTTCATCCAACTGTGTTCGAACACACAGTCCCTTCTTCCCTAGGGTGGTGTCTGGGTCCAGCACCCACAGTCCATGCTAGCCATGATTTAGGCCACCACAGGACTACTTTTGACTCTTTCCGTCTACTGCTTGGAAATATGATTTATGTGTCCATCTTTAACTGGGTTGTCTGAATTGCTAACTCTTATGTTTTTCCTGTGACTTAAACTGCTTGTGTGTCTAAAATAGTAACAATATATTTGGTAAACTGACCGCAGTTTTGAAATGGGCTCCAGCCAGCTTTAGTTTCAGCCAGGCTGAGTGCTGTACTGTGGAGGAGTGGGGCTGGAATGTGTCCCAAGGTGCCCTCAATATCAACAACCATTTGTGGTCTCCCACCTTTGGGGCTGGGTCCCTTCAGGACTGGAAGTTCCAAAGCAGCCACTGCAGAAAGATTCCTTACAACCTTCTGCCCTTTGTAGACTGTAAATCTCAATCAATGTGCTTGTCTTGGACCTGCCTTGGGTTTTACTTTTTGTCTTCAAAGTGTTTTATAGAGAGGAAGGAAGTGAAAAGCAAGTCTTATTCCCATCCCAACCCTAAATCAGCTTCTATTTCCAGATAGCAATTCTGCAAGTTTGAGGGAAGACAATATGCACAGCTAACATCCCAGAGGCATCAACCAAGGAGAAAAGATAGTTAAATCTGAAACAATCTGAGAACAGGGATATTGAATCCCTGCATATCCGAGTGTGGACTTAACTACTAACCTTATGCTGTTGACTCGAAGTCTTCTTGATGATATAATTAGCCAAGTAGTATGTTTTGTGTATATATATGTATATATGTTAAATTTATTATATATGTAAAACAGTATTCCTACAGCAAAACTAGAGAAAAGAAAATGTTCTTAAGAATGTTACAAGGAAGGGAAATGCACCTATCTTCAGTACTCAACAGCATTTTATTGATGCCACATATCATCCATTCATGAGAAAATTACATTGAAATGAACCCTTGCACTTCAGACCTCTGTTGTTCAAGCATCAACTGTACTCACTTACCAGTATCTCCTTCTAGCTGCTGCAACAGGCAGGATTGGCCTTTCATTATTCTGTCTTTACCAAAGTCGGCTGAGATCAGTACAATATCAAGATTTAAGATCAAGATAAGGACATGTCTGGAGTTAATCCCCATATTTCATAGGCTCAATCATGAAGTCTTTGAGGAAAGAATTTAGTATAGTAAAGCCTAGTTAATTGTCTGTGTGAGGGTATCTCACAGAGAGCTATCACCTGCCTATGAGCACAGAACGACAGCCCTATATGCATATGAATTTTACAGTTGCCTCCACTCATGGTTATTCAATATGGCATGCGCTTCATTGCTTTAGTTGAGTGGTGTTTTCCTCTCCTGAGGTCAGGAACTAAAAAATTCCATCAGTGGAGTAGCTTAAAGCACTAGCTATATATGCTCTTCCAGTACAGTTCTAAAGTCTAGACATTAAAAAAAAAAAAGCTCAATCTGTAGTTAGGGCTATATTTGCAGTGGTTCTGAAAAACATCCTTCTTTGCCTCTTCCTGGCTCTGGTGGATGAGGCTAACTGTTCTCTGGATAACTGTAATAATGCTGACCCTGTGTCTCTGTCTTCCCAGTCTGTCTACATTTGTTCCTAGAAGGATCCTAGACATTATGAGAATGCTCACTTCAATCCTGTAGGGCCTCCTCTTTACTACTGCAAAGACCTTGTTTCCTAATAAGGTCTCAGTCCAAGGTCCTGGGAGACATAAGTTTGGAGGTAACTCTGTTCAGCCCTGTAGAGATGGTCAGATTATTTTGTTTTTGCTCCCCTCTATCAGCCACCTGCCATGGATGAGGACATAGAAAGTCCAAAAGAAGGTACAATGATCATTGTCCTTGACCATTCCTGAAATATCATCATTCTTTTGGGGGGAACTGATAGCTAGCTATACCCCAACCTAAGTCCTTTGCCTATGACTTGCAAGGCAATTGCATCTGTATCCTCAAATATCCTCCTGAAGTCAATAATTGAAAACATACAGTGATGAGATTATACCAGGCATTGACACTTAGGGATTAGCATGAATCTTTCCACTTTTACAAATGGGGCTGGAGAGAAGAGCACACACAAATGAAAGTAAAAGAACAGAAACTCAAACCTGCTCTGGAGGGACCAGGCCAGTGATAGTGCAAAAGTCTTCGCTGCTTTGAATGCCATGCTCCATCTCTGAGCTGATACAAAATGGCAGAGAGCTGGGAAGCTGGATTTCTCTGAGGTTGAGCAGGACATGGGTTTGAGACCAGAGGTGGACCTGGAGGAGGCACCCCTGCTGGCATGCAGTGACCCCTAACCTCTCCTTTCTCCTAACTCACTGTTTTCTCTCTCTCCCCAGTGCCCTCGGCCAGCATGACCCGCCTGATGCGATCCCGCACAGCTTCAGGTTCCAGTGTCACCTCCCTGGAGGGCACCCGCAGCCGCTCCCACACCAGTGAGGGCACCCGCAGCCGTTCTCACACCAGTGAAGGCACCCGCAGCCGTTCCCATACCAGCGAGGGTGCCCGTTTAGACATCACTCCCAACACTGGCACCACTGGGAACAATGCGGGGCCCAAGTCCATGGAAGTTTCCTGCTAAGTGGCCTGCAGGAGTGGCCACCCCTGGACTCTGAATTGCTGTAGCTTCCCCTCCTCCAGTCCCTTCCTGTAACCCTTGCCTCTACCTGCCAAAATGCTTGTAACTCGATGTTAATCCAAAGCTTGTTTTGAGTAAG
Source organism: Crocidura indochinensis (assembly GCA_004027635.1). Classification (NCBI taxonomy): domain Eukaryota; kingdom Metazoa; phylum Chordata; class Mammalia; order Eulipotyphla; family Soricidae; genus Crocidura; species Crocidura indochinensis. The sequence goes on along the minus strand of PVKC010000440.1, from coordinate 30,212 downwards.
TGAGCTCTGGTGAGGACAAAGCTAGACTGGATTTGTCGAGGGCACCTTTTGGGATAAGGATGGGTGGGTAGACCAAAGGAAGCAGAACATCAATGTCCTGTTTCCATAAGCAACCATCCTGGTGCTACTGTCCCTCCCTACCCTCCCTACTCCCAGCCCCCAACCCTCCCGAGACCCCACATATTGCCAAAAACAAGAAACACAGCAGTCAACACTTCATTGAGCCTAGCTAGGTTGACCTGTGCATCCTGATTTCAATGGACGATTTGTTGGAGGGCTTGGCCCACCTACGTCCTGTTTCCTCTCCAGCTCAAGCTAAGAACAGACCTAGTTTCTGAAAACAAAAGCCTTTCAGATTTGGGGAGGGGGAGAACAGCAAATTGTGGGGGATTCTTTGAACTTGACCAAACAGGAAATGGAAAAAAGATGGAATTTTTATGTGGAATCCAACAGTGTTTGGATCTGCTTAGTTAATGTTAAAGAGTAGATTTTTTTTTAAATAATGGATTCATCTTTCCACTTTTTTATGCCAAAGCCTGTTTTTCTGGCCACTCAGAAAGGGCAGAGAAAGCATGGGATAGAATCTCCAGGCTTTGCACCAACATTGGCTTGGAAATACTGGAATTGAAGGCTTTGGCTTGCCCTTCTTTTCCTTGCTTCCTAATCCCAGATCATGAGTGACTGACTTTTGTTGTTCATGGGACAGATCTTACAGAGTTGTAATTGTTTTCCTTGAAGTGGAGGTTTACTTTGTGAACAGATAGGCCTGGCTTCGATCAAGTTTCAGCCCTTGGGAGATAGGGGATGTCGGGGTAAGGGTGATTTTCCGGTTACTAGATGTAAGGGATTATTATGGTAGAATTTAGTTCATTTGTGACTTCAGGGCAGCCCAGCCTGCTTCCCAGGAATCTGGAGGGATTGCATGAAATTCAGCATCCAGTCTGAGACAGCCGGGATTGAGTCTGAGCTCAACAGCTGAATGTTTCTGTAACATTGCCCAATCTTCAGATTGCTGTGTTTGCTCTTGGGATTCAGGGGGTTAGAGTGAGGTTGTAAGGATTTGGAATGTATATCCCTTGGACTTTCCATCCCTCCTCTGATTCCTTAACTTCCTTTTGCTGAATGGGCAGCACCACTGACATTTCTGGGCAACGTCAGCAAAGCTGCCCAGTTCCTGTGCTACTACTGCCTTTTGATTTTCATTTTGGCTAACCATGGATCTTCTTAGAGGAAATTGGAGCAGAGTGAGCAACCATTGCTGAATCAGCTGCTGAGGTCTCATGGTTTCTGGGACCCTAGAGTTGGTGGAAGGAGATTGTCAAGTTTTTCTAGGTCACTAGAGGACAGTGACTCAGTTTACCTGCCACCTACCACCTGGAAAGCTTCCCCTGACTGGGGGAATTAGGGATTAGGGCAGGAGACAGGAAATGTATGTACAAGTCTTTCCAGAGGAGTTTCTTAATGAGATATTTGTATTTATTTCTGGACCAATAAATTTGTAACTTTGCAATGGCTTGTAGCTTTTCTTTTCTGGGGTTGGTCTCGCCATGATTGGAGTCTCCTCTGCCTGATATTTTCTTTGGAATCCTTTGTTTTAGAGCCTCAATCCAGTGGACAAATAATGTGAGCCATGGATGAAACTCTGAATAATAGTTCCAGTAAAAAGGCAGGAAGGACAAGTAAAATGAATGTTGTTAACAGTATATTTAGTTTAAACTGATGCATCCAAGACTGAATTAGTGAAACTATTATTAAGTTCTTGTTTTGTTTTATTTGGGACTATACTAAGATGTGCTCTGGGGCTATACTTGACTCAAAGCTTGAGGACCACTCCTAGTGGTGCTCGGGGCATGTGTTAATAAACATGGACTTCTTGCATGCAAAGAGTGTATTCAGCCCATTAAGATATCTCTCTGGACCTTCTATTACTATCTTCATATTAAGAAAGTCCAGTGTGTATTAGCTCATTTCGATTCAAACCAGCTTCATTTCAAGTCCCCATTGCTGTAACAAAGACAAAGCTGTAACCAAGAGAGAAAGCTTTCTAACCTCTAATTAAAGAGAAGCATTTTTTCCACTATTTTTCATCACAGAAAAGCATGTAGAAAGACCATCTCTTGCTGATCTGAGTATGCTTGTTTTGACTATAATTTAAAAGAAAGTTATAGGAGCCAGAGCGATAGTACAGCCAGTAGGGTATGTGCCTTGTATGCAGCCAACCTGGGACCTATGCAGGTTGATTCCAGTATCCTGTATGATTCCCTGAACCTGTCAGAAGGGATTTCTGAGTGCAGAAATAGGAATAACCCCTGAGCACTGCTGAGTGTGGCCCAAAGGCTCCCCCCAAAACAAACACCATATTTTAGAATAACCTATTTTTATTTAAGATCAACAAAATTAATTCAACACAGAATTTCATATAGCTTTAAGTCAGTTTACCAGTTGTTCATAACACCTTAATTAACTGAGAACTCTGTAGCAACTAAGAAATCAACACAGGTTGATTACTGTTCACTAAGGTCCCACCTGATTGAAACATCACTAGCTTTCCCCAGGTCTTTTAAACTCTGTCCCAAGATCTCTATTCTGTAGAACATATCACATTATTACATTGATCAGCACATCCCCTTGCCTTTCTCTGCCTTAACCATTCCTCAAGTGTCTCTTGCTTTGAGTGACCTTTGAGATTTTTGAAAACACCAGTGGGACATTTTGTAGACCAGCTCCTGCCCAGCTGAGCTTGGTGTGGTGTTTTTCTTATGATTCAATTAGTAGTGTGATATTGTAGGAACAAAGGCACAGAGGTGAAGCATCATTTTAATCATTTTCTCAACACAGTGGGACAGAAAAAGTTATCATCCATGCACTTAACCTTGACCACCTAGATGAGATCTTGCTTGCTAAGCCAAGTTCCCTTTCCTGTTCTTTCATGCTCATTCATTGAAAGTGACTCACTAAGTTTTTGATGGGGGGCACCACACCCTGCTGTATTCAGGGCTGGCTTCTGGCTCTGCTCAGAGATCACTTTTGGCAGCCTTATGGGGATCACATGGGATGCAAGGGATAGAACCTACTTTCCTACTGTTTTATTGCTCTGACTCCACTCATTGCCTTTTATAAAAAAAAAAAAAGTATCATGCAACTCTCGTTCACCTTTACTGGTAATACAAATTGGTTCATACCCTGTAGAAAGCTGTATAGGAATTTCAAAAAATTGAAAGTAGAACTACTATATGATACAGTGATTTCATTCTTAGACATTTATCCAAGAACACAGAAACACTAACTTGAAAACATTTGTAATGTTGTTTATAGGCCAGCATCTAGAAACCACCAATGTGCTCAATGATACATGAATTAGTAAGAGGTGTTCTATAAACATAAGGAAATATGATTCATCTATAAGAAAAGATGAAATTTTGTCTGTGAAACAGCATAGTTAAAACTTTAGGGTGTTATGACAAGTAAAAGAAATCAGGAGAAAGATAAACACTTGCTGATCTCACTCATAAGTGGCATATATATAAAGAAGCAAAACAAAAATAAACAATGTCCAATGAAAGTTGACCCTTTAGATGCTGTCAATAAAAGTAAGGTAACCACTGGGTTTGGGGAGTAGCTGCCGGGCATAGAGGGTCAAAAGGATTGTAGTGGAAGGTTTGGGTTCTTTCATGATGAATGTAATGTGATAACATCATATTAAAGAAAAACAGTCTTGCAAGCCAATGCTCAAATATTATGGAGAAAGCCATCATACTTTTATTAATACTAGATCTTCAATTACCTCTAAGAGTTAGTGAGTCTAGTCAGCCTGAAAGGCAAACACTTGAAACCATATCATCATGCAGATGTGCATATAGTTTCAAGGGTGCTGTGTTTCAAAATCAAATTGTGTCAGTCAAGGAAGAGTTAATTCAATATAGAAGAATGAGTCCATGTTTTTGCCAGGGATCTGAATGGACATCAGCACAGAGGAAGAAAGAGATAAGCCTTTGTGAGGAGCTTGTAGTGCAGACACAGAACAGTACATATGGTGAAAAAATTATAAAATGCCTAGGATAAGATGCATAAGATTTTGAAAGAACCCACTTAGTGCCAGGGAAGTGGCTCAGTGGTGGAGCATGACTCTTTGTGCATGAGATTTAAGTTCAGACTCTGGAAACCTAAAGTACCTAACCATGCATATGTGCACAGAAACACACACACATACACACACACACACACACACACACACGCACACCACATAAAAGTGAAGTATATATACTCACTTTTAAGTGGTATGTGTGTGATTTATATATATATATAAATATATACATACATATATATCTATAAATCACTCCTGGCAGGCACGGGGGACAATATGGGATGCCAGGATTCGAACCACAGTCCTTCTGCATGCAAGGCAAACTCACCACCTCCGTGCTATACAGATGGCTGTTTGGCTAGCTGATGATTCATTTCTTTTCTTGCTTCCTTTTTTAAATCTATAACCAATTCAGTTTATTTTTGTCCTAATATTTCATTCATTTATTGTTTAATTAATATCTTTATTTAAACAACTTGGTTACAAACATAATTGTGGTTGGGTTTCAGTCATGTAAAGAAGACCTCCCTTCACCAGTACAACATTCCCATCACCTATTTCCCAAATCTCCCTCCTCCTCACCCCACCCCCACCGGTACTGTAGATAGACTTTCTACTTCCTTCATTCATTCACTTTGTTAAAGTTCTCAATGTAGTTATTTCTCTAACAGCACTCACCACTCTTTGTAGTGAGCTTCATATTGTGAGCTGGACCTTCTAGCCCCCCTCTATTTTGTCTCTGAAAATTATTGCAAGAATGTCTTTCATTTTTCTTAAAATCCATAGATGAGTGAGACTATTCTGCGTCTATGTCTCTCCCTCTGACTTATTTCACTCAGCATAATAGATTCCATGTATATCCATGTATAGGAAAATTTCATGACTTCATCTCTTCTGACAGCTGCATTATATTCCACTGTGTATATGTACCACAGTTTCTTTAGCCATTCATCTATTGAGGGCATCTTGGTTGTTTCCAGAGTCTGGCTATTGTAAATAGTGCTGCAATGAATATAGGTGTGGGGAAGGGATTTGTGCATTGTATTTTTGTATTCCTAAGGTATATTTCTAGGAGTGGTATAGCTGGATCATATGGGAGCTCAGTTTCCAGCTTTTGAAGGAATCTCCATATCACTTTCCGTAAAGGTTGGACGAGATGGCGTTTCCACCAGCAGTGGACAAGAGTTCCTTTCTCTCCACATCCCCTTTAGCACTGATTGTTCTCATTCTTTCTGATGTGTTCCAATCTCTGGTGTGAAATGGGTACCTCATAGTTGTTTTGATTTGCATCTCCCTGATGATTAGTGATGTGGAAATTTTTCATGTGCCTTTTGGCCATTTGTTTTTCTTTTTTGTCAAAGTGTCTGTCCATTTTTCTCCCCATTTTTTTTTATGAGATTAGATTTTTTTTCTTGTAAAGTTCTGTCAGTGTCTTGTATATTTTGGAGATTAGCCCCTTATCTGATGGGTATTGGTTGAATAGCAGGGAAAGCCTCTTCAACAAGTGGTGTTGGCACAACTGGTTAGCCACTTGCAAAAAAGCGAACTTAGACCCCCAGCTAACATCATGTACGAAGGTAAAATCCAAATGAATCAAAGACCTCGATATCAGACCTGAAACCACCCTAACTTTTTTAAGGGAGTAGTTTGTTTGATTTTGATTCTATGCTTGTTCTGGCTATTTTGATGTACTTCTTGTGAACAGCAGATTGTTGGATTTAGCTTTTTGATCCATTTTGCCACTCCGTGTCTCTTAATTGGTGCATTTAGTCCATTGCCATTGAGAGAGATAACTGTCATAGGATTTAGTGTCATCTTTGTGTAGAAGTTTATCAAAGACTTTTATTTTTATTTGTCCACATTTTTGAGTATTTTTCCTTTGTCTGATCATTTGCTTTAAAGTTATTTTCCAATCTCTTCTGTTGTATGGAGTTGTTATGTACCTCATATTCCAGGTCACTTATTCAGTCCTAAGCTCCTGATCTGAGACAGAGTTCACAATGCCTGCCATGTGGGAGAGCACACAGCACAGATCAGCCTTGCACTTGTGGGCAGGGACAGCTCAGCTCACCTTTGAAGAAGTGTCTTCAGGTAACAATTTGGGTGGGGAGCTTCAAAGCCCAGGAGATAGCAGAGAAGACAGTGTTCACAATGTCTACCATGTCCCAGAGTACACCACATTAGTTATATTTAATGTTTCATTCTGTATTCTAGAAGTTCCTATATAGAATACATTTTAATCACATCACTATGAGGCAAGAAATATTATTTTCTGTATTTCACAAATGAGTAAACTAAGTAATGCATGTCTGAGATAAATGAAAACTTTTCATAAGGACTAAAGAACATAAGAATCCACTTGTCCCCATACCCTAGAATTATATCCCGAGACTAAAGTATATTGTACAAGACTTCTTGCACTTATTTTTGTTTGTTTGTTTGTTTGTTTTTTGGATCACACCCAGAAGCACTTGGGGGTCACTCTTGGCTCTACACTCATAAATAGATCCTGACAGGCTTGGGGGACCATATGGGATGCCAACATTTGAACCATCATCCTTCTGCATGCAAGGCAAATGCCCTACATTCATGCAATTTCTCCGGCCCTTCTTACACTTTTTTCTTTTCCATTTGGTTCCTATAGTATTGCTCCATTCTGTCTATCCAGTAGGCCATCATTTTCATCACCTAATTATTATTTTTTTTTTTTTTGGTTTTTGGGCCACACCTGGTGACGCTCAGGGGTTACTCCTGGCTATGCGCTCAGAAGTCGCTCCTGGCTTGGGGGACCATATGGGAAACCGGGGGATCGAACCGCGGTCTGTCCTAGGCTAGCGCAGGCAAAGTCAGGCACCTTACCTCCAGCGCCACCACCCGGCCCCTTATCACCTAATTATTAATATGTGCAGGTCTAGTGTTTGGCTCAGGGAGTACAAAATAGTCCATTACTAGTCTAGTAAGGAATATCTAAATAAATAAAATTAATGAGTAATTTAATACATGAATACTAAAATCTCCCTCTTTTTAGGTTTTGGTTTATACCATGAATTGGTCCTGGTGGTGCTCACGGAACCATAGAGGATATCAGAGTTTTAATTCAGGTAGGCTATGTGCAAGGCAAGCATTCTACCTGCTGTATCATCATTCTGACCTTAAAATTTCCTTTTTATATTTACATATATTTACATTTATATTTACATACCTTTCACATTGAACATACTTTTTTTTTCTCCCAGCCATATCCAGCAAACTTTGGGGTCTCCTCTCATCCAAGGATCAATTTGGGGACTTCTACATACAAAGAATGTGTTAAAGCTCTTTAAGATATCCCTGCCCACTATTTAGACACATTTATATCTCTGTCCTTTAGTGAATTCCAGAACTCATATTTTTGAATGCATCTCCAAACTTTTCAACTATTTTTATTGCCATAGATAACATATCTGAGACAAAGTAGTAACCATCTGTGCATTTATTGAGTGTGCTAAAAACTCAAACATTGTCTCATTATAGCTGAATATCCAAGGAAACCTCCAAGCACAGGAAGTCATTTGATAATGATTTATTATTTTAAGAAGAAATGTTATAAACTAGGAATTTGAACAACGAACTCTTCATATTGCATCCTGTGCTACACACAGAAAGAGAAAAATGAAGATCTCCCTATGATATGATAGATTGCTCACGTGATATTTTCTTCTAGTGGACAATTCCAAAATATTTTCTTATATGTATTTTACTCAATTATGAAAATTATAGTAGGAATACTTAAATATGAAGTCACAGTTTGACAATGGAAATATATAAACACATACACATATACACATTGATGAGTACATGCAGATACATGCTGTCCTTATCACTCGGGATTCTCAGGATCATTACGTTGGCGTCCAGATAAGTTCGTTAGAAGCAGTGATGCAACTCAACAGGTCAGTGGCAGGCGCCATGAGTTTTCCCCAACTTGATCCTTTTATACACACAGTACAATATGCATGAGATCACAGATAATAGTACACTAGTCTACTCTTTGATCACACTCTGAATCACATCAAAAGCTAAAAAAAAGTCACTTTGTGTCAGGAAGATATTGTGGTGGAGGTCAGGTGAGGCTGGCAGATGGCAGAAACAGGAGGTAAGGAAATCTTGGTTTAAAATCCTCATCTGCCTATCACTTGCTGGTAATATATGGCACAAATGACTGGTCTGGGCACCTCAGTGGTTTTCTCATTCAAAAAAGGGAGATGATGAGTAGGATGAAATGAGATAAAGCAGGAAAGCCCAGAACCTCTCACCCTATGATAAAGAGTGATTGGGTGAATTTGCATTACCTCATACATAGAAACACACCAGTGAAATAAATTCACTGTAAATATCAATGTGATCGTTTTCAACTAAAGGTTAATAAATCTTTCTCCCCAGAACCTCGCTTAATCCCTGCAAAGAAAGGTGATTCAAAAACAAACACAAAATCTGAGTCAGGATCTGCCTGGTGACCTACTCAAGATTAAGAGGAGAATAAGCTAGGGTTTGTGGTCTCCAACTTTTGGAGGATGATTGTTCCACTTCTTTGAGTCTCCTATTGTCCAGTTATAAAATGGAGAAGAGATTCTTAAACTTTGCTGTGAACATTATTGAGATAATTTAAAATACCATACTAAGAAAAAATTTGATAAACATGTTCAATTCCAAGTACACCCTTGATAAAGGAACTCTTTCTTATAAGAGCTATTCTTTTTTTTTTTTTTTTGACTTTTTGGACCACACCTGGTGATACTCAGTGGTTACTAATGGCTATATGCTCAGAAATAGCTCCTGGCTTGGGGGATCAAACCAAGGTCCGTCCTATGTTAGCGCATGTAAGGCAAATGCCCTACCGCTTGTGCCACCACTCTGGCCCTATTGGAGCTATTCTTAACTTTTATTAAACTGGATTATACCATTGCAGAGTAATTATGACAGCTAAAAGTCTCCCAGCATGGGGCCAAATATCTGTATAAATTTGACTTTCCTTCTGAGTCTCTCAGATAAAGAAACTGGACTTCCCACAGGTTCGTTTCTCAAACCTAATACTAACTGGGACACTCTGGCTACTCTTTACCAGGACAATCCTCAATTCATTCAACCAGGCAGGACTCATTCATATTATACAGAATTCTACATTTAGTTTCCCCAAATGAGAGGCCAATTACTGAGAATTACTTTCTGGAGTTTTTACTGAATTTCGTATGGTGTTAGCTGTCAGCTAGTCTTCATAATTTGTAAAGGGAAAGTGTTTTCACTCTTAGGAAAACCAGAATAAGACCTTTTAAACCTTTTAAATCTTTTAGAGCTTTTTAAAACCAAAGACCTCTTAAAATATTTTTAGAGTAAGTTCACACAATAATTATTATTATTTATTGCTCTTTAGGCCACACCCCATGACGCTCAGGGGTTACTCCTAGCCATGTGCTTAGAAATTGCTCCTGGCTTGGGGGACCATATGGGATGCCAGGGGATTGAACCGAGGTTCATCCTAAGTCAGCCGCCTGCAAGGCAAATGCTCTATCACTGTGCCACCGCTCTGGCCCCAATAATGATTTTTAAATAACAAAATATAATTTATTTAATATATTTGAATGGGAAGGGTTTGGGCCACAACCAACTGTGCTCAAGACTTACTCTTGGCTGTGTGCTTGGAGTACCATCTGTATTGCTGTGTATTTAACCAAAAACATCTGCATGTAAGGTAATGCCTTAAGCCCTGTACTATTTCTTCAGTCCCAATAATGTACATTATAATATATTTTCTTCTTATAGCATTTAAAATAAAATTTGATGAAAATTAGACAAATGGCTAAAAGGGAATTTATGAACTAGAGTGGAAAACAGATATAATATTTACTTGATCCAGAATCTTTATATTGAGCACCATTGTACGCCCAGTATTAATGAGGCATCCAGAGCATATTAAGGAGACTGTATTACTATCCTTAAATATTTTCTGATTATGAATCACTCTGAGGGCTACTGAGAATTTAATTAATAGTTATGGAATCTGCGATGTTGAATACATAGAACCACCTTACATGATTGATCAACGACTGTTATGTTTAAAGTAGAGGTAGTCTTTGGGAGATATATAGTTTAAGTCTATTACATATGTTTTCGGTTGTTTTAGCACTTGCGTGATCTACAATCTAGATCCTTTGTTTTCTGAGCAAGGCAATGGAAAGAGTGATTAAATTAGATGATGAACATGAATGAGCAGGTGCTTACTCCAACATATTTTCCTGCTTAACATATCTGAAATCCCTCAGAATTAATGAGAAAAATATGAGTTACAAAATTACAACTTGGAAATAAATCCCAGCTCTCCCACTTGTCAGTTAGAGTGACTTTGGAAGAGCTCTTTCCCTTTCTGTGTATCAATTCACATCAGTAAGAACAGAAACACTAGGGGTGTTTACAAAGTAACATCCCGGTTTTAATGAAATCCAATAAACTTTAAAGCACTGAGAACAATATCTGGCAAAGAGGAAGCACTGGATAAAATAATAATAATAGCAAATATTCATATTCTCCAACAAAATAAATAACAGCTTCATTTCCATTTGTCACAATCTTTCCTTTTCTTTCAGCTTCAATCCCTTTTGACTTTTAATCCCTGTCAAATATACTTCTATTTTGGAACTGGTAAAGGTCTGTGTCTGAAGACCCCTTCGAATCAGCAGAATATTGTTCTGTGAAGTGAATCACGAATGGCACATAAAATAGAGATGGGTCTCTGGCCAGCGTCTCTGAACATCCTAAATAGATGCAGAACAGACACACTTCTTGGTTTGTCCCAAACCAAACCTGGACTTGTAATGATCATTTCAGTCCAGTAAGATTTCCCTAGGCTCCATAGGAGCAGAGAAAGTTCCAGAATATCACTTTCGAAGGTGAGAATGGCATGCCAGGAGCCTTAACAACTCCCCCAAGTTCCTTAGCAGGGAGAGGACCTGGAATTGATGGGGAGTCCACTTGGCCCATACCTGTCATTTAGCAGCACATTCAGTGATGTGGTCAATCATCCTTCTGTAAATTGGCCCACTTAGCTCTAACTCTGGACTACAGACATGAACCAGTCTGAGGTTGATCAAATAGTATTTCTCACTGAGATGAAGCCAACTTATAGCCTTCACAGTGTAGAAATAAAGAGAAACAACCTCATTAATGTCTTGATTAGTGACACAATATTCTATTAACAATCAAAACAAGTAACTATTAATATCATTTGGCAAGTTCTTGGTGACCTTTGGGTGTATAGGTCTTTGGAAATCAGATATACTCTTTGGTGTGTTATAGTCAGAGCCATCACTCAAGTGCTACTTAACAGGGCCCAAATAATAAATTATCCCACTGTCCTAAATCAGTTATCCTTATGAATAATCCCAAAGAGTATAGTAGTTTGGCATTTAAAGAGAGAACTAGTAATATTGGATGTCTAGCTGATCCTATTTTTGGGGCCTTAAGCAAGAACCAGTGGGACTTCCTAGACTCTCTATATGGGGTGGATAACATCCAGAATTGCTGGATGTAGGCACTTTCTTTTCTATGGATTGTACACATGATACTGACTGGTAGAGGACCCCCTTCACCCTATCCCCAAACCCTTCATCTGGTCTGCACCTTCACCTTATCTGCAAACCCTTCATCTGGCCCTGCACCATAGAAGTTCTGTAATTTGGTGATCAGGACAAGAAAAAGGGGAAATGGGGACAGATCAGGATCATCAGGGTTGTGTGTGTAAATGGACAGAAATAAAATTAAACTGTGCACAAGTATGGGCCCCATCCTCATCTTTTGTATCTGTCTAATTGGCAATTTCGGACAAGTCAGGATAGGGTTCTAAGTCAGCAAAGATATCATTGGGATTCCTACAACTCAGATTGCAAAAACAGGCATTAATCCAGAGCACTTGACGGGAGAAGCCAGGCCCATCAGGACACTGAAAAGCAACATCAATGGTCTTGGATTTGTAAGGAATGCAGCATCTGTTGTCTGTACAGACTCCACAATACTTGGGCCGGTAGGAGCGTGTGCTGATACAACCAGCAAGGGTAAAATTCATGGGAGCTTCAGGCTGGTACACAGCCAAACACTTCTTCCCTTCCTGCAAAGAAAAATAATACATTGGCATTCACAGAGGATAAATAAATCATCCCTGTCTTCCCTCAAAGCCTCACTCTGATGTTTTTACTCACTTGCTGCGAACCTTCCAACCACTTTCATATTAGTAGCACCTACAAAGCAGGACTTATTTTTGAGATTACTTCAGAATCAAAGTCCTGGGCATGCAGCACAGTGCTAATTTAGGACCGCTGGAAAGGATGGCCTTGTGTGGGTGGGCACACACCATCAATTTCCCTCTTCAGGGGTTCTGTATTGTCAATCAATGCCCAGTATTTTGTCAGTCTCATCTACATGGGACACCTTTATAGTTCTTTTAATCATTACATCACTTCAGGGTAATTAGTGGTAGGTCCATTATGGGGATTCCATCTTTGGGGGATGTTCTTTCTCCTGACTACCCCCTTCCCTTCCTCCCACAGGCTCTCATACCCTTAGAAGGCAATGTATTCTATTATGTTGGCACTTTTAAATTCAGCCATTAACTGTGGGTCATGAGAATGGAGCTTTCTCTGGCTCTCCTACATAATTCAATGAATAGTGCACCTTCAGTGGGCTCTCAGGTCTACTGAGCTGAAGGCAAATTAAGGCTATGTAGGACCTGAAACTTGTACAATTTATGTAGAGCAGTAATTATGAAAGCAAAACTGTATGGGAATCATATGCGTATAGCAAGGACCTTGCATTTAGTGGTAGTAAATCCACCTATATCAGGGTTATTTAGGACCTTCGTCATTGGAAACTTTTTTCACCCATGCTTTTTGTTCATGTCTGCTGACTTTCCACTGTGCACCTAGCACCAAAATACATATGCTATTATGTCTGGATGAAATGATCAGAGAGGAAGAAAAGAAAAAAAAGTTGGAAGAATGGAGTTGATGGACATAGAGCTTGCTCAGGAAGGTGCCCAGGAGCATCAGGAAATAATGTTTGATGTTTAAAGGATAATGTGGAGAGTCTTGTCTACCAGACAACCTTCCCCTCAGCATTCCCCCCAAAACCATCAGGCTGAAAAAGTAGAATCAGTGCTAACTTAACTTTCTTTTCTCATATCCACAAGATACTTGACTGATTCTAAAGCATATAAATCAAGGGCCTTGAGTTTTGAATCTAATCCATTTCTAACTCTAGCATTGTATCTCAAGTCTATGGTAACCTACTCTGACCTCAATTCTTTATTTTACTTACTACTTAGACTCTCAAAGCCAGAAGCAGTGGCTCCAATCAGATCACTTCCAATGCTTTACAGGTGAAATGTTTGGGGGTCTGAGAAGAGAGGCGATTAGTCAAAGTCACAGGCAATGAACAGCAGTGAATCAGTCTCTGAAGCTGTTCAGAGTCCATTGTAACAATCCATACAACCTAATGGTGCTGTTTGCTCATAGGTATGGTCTGGGTGACCCAGAAGAAGAATGAAGGTACCTTAGAAACACACTGGGAGGATGTTGCTTCTCTGAGCACCCTTAACTCTAACCATGTGGTAGTCATATTGACTTCTACTGAGTGAAAACCACTTACTCATCAACCCAATGGCCCACATTATCTCACATTATCTCTTTGGCCCCTAAGAGGAAGACTGAAAGTATAGCTCAAATCCTGGTCTGTTTATATAGTATAATTTGCTTTGCCCAGTCTAGCTTCCCTGGGAGATGAACCCACCTTGATATGCAGGCGGATGTCCACCTCACAGGGACGCAGGTTGCAGAGGCGGCTCTCCTGTTCAGGCCGGCACTGGGCATTGTCGTTGGAGATCCTAGTGGAGACACCCAGGCCACAACTGGTGGAACAGGGGCTCCAGGAACTTGTATAGGCAATGCAGTTTCTGTGCCATGGCTCTATTGTCCCGGTGGTAGCTGTGGATGGGGACCAGATCTAGATTGAGACTCTGGCCTCTTCATTGTCACTCATCACACTAAGGGTTGGTATCCCTGAAACTCAGGTGAGAAATGGGTGGACCACTACATATCCCTAGGGAGAGGATATGTTATTCTGAGCCCCATCTAATCTTCATCTGAGCTCTCTGGTTGAGAAGCGCCAAAGAAGGTAAGGCATCTTTAGAGACTGGTGGACCTGATTTCAAATTTTGCTCAATTTCGAACAAGGTGTATGATCTTACACAACTCCTGCTGGTATTTCTGTGCCAGTGCAGCTTCCTGGGGGAGGTTTCTCAGCTCTCAATCATGGGCAGTGCAGTCTGAGGTGTGGCTTTATGGAAGTCAAGCGCCACAACCAAATCTGCAGGCATGCCAAAGAAAAATAAGTGCGATCTCTGGGCATTAACAGAAGGAAAGGAAAGGGGGTAACAATGAATTCTAAAATTGGATGAGACAAATATCCCTTTCCCTTTCTGCCTTGGCTTTCCTGAAGCCTCAGGGATCTGTCTGTTCATCCTCCACAGTGGGAAGGGAACATTTTGCTTTTTCTTCCTCTCTGTCCTTGCACCTGGAGCTTAAGTCTCTTTGCCAGGTATCTGCCCCCTTCCTCCACACCCTCACCTTGTAAGACTGGAACAGAGTTCATGTCTAGCTGTGTTCTTTGCAAATAATATCCTCACTTTATGTTTGGAAGAGCTCATGTAAGAGTCATAACAAATGGTCATTGTTTCATGCTAGAGATGAAGAAGATGGGCCCAAAATGGGGCTTTCTCTAGGGCGTGCCACTGAACAGGGATGGGAAATGGGACTCAGGCTGGTGTCAGTAACAGGTGTTCAGAGGTGCGGGATGGACTCTGGCCCGCCCGTTGGTCCCACCCTCTCCCCTGTCCTCCATCCTGCCCCTTCCACTTTGTTCCCCAGCCCTTTACCCAGCTCCAGCTCCTAGTACCCACCAAAGGTAACCCCGGTGTGGCGTGGCAAGGTCTTGCGTGGCCTGGTGGCCTCATCGTCACACACCCACTGCTCACAGCATTGCCCTGGCACCTTGACCCTCCTGGGACGCCGACACCAGAGACGTGGAGGCCGCTCCCAGAGGCACAGTGGTGTGCAGCCCACCGCACCATCCACACACGTGCAGTTATACTTGCAGCTGGGCTGAAAAGTCTCCCCATTGCTGTAGCGGACTCCATCCAAGAGGCAGCCCACGCCGACCACCTCTACGAAAAAACATAGGCAGAATCAGATCACAGGCCTCTACAAAAAAAATCACAGGCTCAGCCTCCACCTGGATCCCCGATGCTTTTGGAAACCTGAATCAGAGTAGAGTGCACTACCAGAGTGCCAGCTACTGCGGTAGAAAAAGACAGGGTTCGTTTGCCAAGTGTTGGGCTCTTAGTCATGAAAAAAAAGGAAAACAAGCTTGAAATGGGCTTAAACACATGAAATGCTTTAAATAAATTCATCTATTACATTTATTTATATAGTGGAATTAGATTCATTAGCAAATTGGCAGAAGGAAATTGATCCGCTAGGGAAGTTGTGAAAGCCAACCGTCTACTCAAGGCTGTGTTCTATTCTACAGCAAAATTGCCTGAACTGCTGATTAGCGATGCGGTGAAAGTGCTTGCAGCAAAAATGCTTTTGGTGAGCTGTTGAGGACAGGAACTCCAAATTCTGGCTTCATTTGGGAGGAAGAGATGGCAGGATTTGTGGAGGTCTGGGGTGTGAGGAGGGTCAAATATAAGCATTGTCCCTTTCTGCTTCTAGAAGCTGGAACGAGGGATATTCTCTGTCCTCACAAGGCAGGTTTTGGTCTGGAGACTCCAATGTTCTTTTTTCTTTTAAACATTATATTTATTTATTTATTTGTAAGGTAAGTAATTTCAAGGAAGTTTTACTTGAGGCACTGCATTTTACAAAACATTTTTTTAAAATTTTTATTTTGACCATATTGGCTTACATATTTTTCACAGTAGTATTTTAGGTACATATTATCATTGAATCAGGGGAATTCCCATCATCAAATTTGTCCTCCCTCCACCTCAATTCCCTTCCTGCAACCCATATCCCCCACCTTCACCCCCACGCTGCTAAAGTAAGTGGTCCCCTCTGTGTCTAGCTTATTACTAGTGATCATATATCTGTTTGGCCCTGGGTATCCTCTCTTGTTTCCCCCTCTATTTCAGAAGTGGAGCTAGATAGTTTGAGTTATGTGGTTTTGTTTGAAGGAAAGAAAACAATAGAATGGGGTAAAAACTCAAATAAGCTGAAAATGGGCGGAGTCCTTTTAGAAGCTTTCAACCTCAGTTTGAGAGAGGACAGGAAAAAGGTAATTGAAACACCACAACAATACATAAAGAAATATCAAATAAAATATCCAGTGAGCACTACAGCAATAAAGGATTATTTTTTGCTTTTTTTCCCTGCATAGGCACAGTAACTATTAGGGACATTATAGAGGGAATTGCCTTAGCCTAGAAGATACAGGTTTTTTTTTTTTTTTTTTGAAGTATGCTGTCATGGGATTAACTATAGACTCCTTGCATGATCATTTTCACAGTTCTTTTTTTTTTTTTTTTTTGGTTTTTGGGTCACACCCGGCAGTGCTCAGGGGTTACTCCTGGCTCCATGCTCAGAAATTGCTCCTGGCAGGCACAGGGGACCATATGGAGCACCAGGATTCGAACGGATGACCGTTTGCATGAAAGGCAAACGCCTTACCTCCATGCTATCTCCCGGGCCCCTTCACAGTTCTTTTTGAGAAATGCGATGCTTGGCTGCCATTGCATTAGACATCATAGACTTTATGTACCCCATAGGACTTCCGCCATCAATGCCTTAGAAACAGGGTCAGGTTGGAAGACCAGCAGAAGGCTGGTTCAGCCAGAACCTCACCAGAAATCTTGGACTCTGCAGTTGAAGAGTTTAATACATGCTGTTTCTTGGATTTGTCTGGCAGTGGTGATTTGTAACGAAGATGCTCTATCTAGCAATGGGACAGGGATCCCCAACGTGTCGTATTATAGGCTCCTGACTTGGTCATTGTCAGAAATTGTTGTATTGATTGCTTATATTTTAGTATGAAATGCTGTCACATTGTTGTTTTGTTAAGTTTTGTGTTGACCCAGCAGGGGAAGCAGAGCCTCATTGGGGAGGCCTGAATTATTTTCCTAGGTAGTGCAGGAAAGAAAGGAAAGGTGCTATCATTTAAAGACCATCAGGATGAAGGCAAAGCCACAGCCAATGGACTCTCTGATTCAGTTACCCCACTAACTAACCCCAGAAAGCATGGTGTTCTTCCTTTGGCAGACAGGAAAACTCAGGGAGGTCAAATGGATTCACTGAGTTCAAGATCACCCAGCTGGTGAAAAGTACAGGAACAGACCCAGGGGAGAAGTTTCAGCCCATTTCCTTCAACCAAAACAGCAGTGGAAGCAGGGAGGTAGGAAACACAAAACACAACAACATAGAGGAAGCCTGGGGAGAATCATGTGAATCACAGAGTTTTTGTTTTTGGAATCACCCCCAACTGTAGCCTCTTGCACCAGGGTGTGTACATGCTTCTGGGTGGTTTGAGGGTAGAGTTTGCAGAGTTCTGATGCACAAGTCTTTGCCTTAGTCTTTATTTGGCAAATTTGCATAGTAAATGCAGCCAAGGTGTCTGGGTTCTGCCCTGACCACCTCAGTCCTCCTTTTGCTTATGCAATGGTTGCATCAAGAGGGCTCATCAGCATTCTAATGTCCCCATCAGGTCCCAGAATATAGGGGTGGGGCTGGAACTTTGTTTTGAAAGCTTGTCAGTGAATCGAACTTGCAGTCAAAGTTGATACTCACTGTGTTCTATGTTTCTTACCATTTGGGGAATTTGGGCAATAACTGATGGTGTTGCTGCCTTTGACCTGCCATGCACAGACAAGAGAGAGAAATGAGAGAATTGATGCTCTAACACCTGCCTTATCCACTCTCTTACTATTTGAACAATCTGTTTCTGAATAGATGATGGGACTGAGTTTTCCTCACTATCTATTAATTCATTTTAGACTTGCAAATCTGAATGGGCCTCCTGAGTTTTTTTTTTTAAGACTTGTTAGATCCTTGCACTAGGCCTTTATTTCACTCACCTATACCCTTGATGGGCTGCCAGCTTCCTGGATATAGGGATAGTGGCTTCAGCCTTGTTATAATCCCAAGTTGTATTATCACTGATAAGGATGAATAAATCAATTGAAGAATAGATGGTTGTGAGGTGGAGTGAAGTCTAATCTTTATTGAGGTTCTATCATGTATCAGGAAATCAACGTCCCAACCACTCAAGGAAGTAGGCATTATTTATCATGCTTTCTTCAATAAGGAAATTGACACTTAAAAGATTATATAGTTTTTCTGAAAGCTATTTTCCTAGTTAATGGTGTCTGGAGTTTGACTGGAGCTTTTCTAGCTCCAAAGACCCTATGTGAGCATTTTCATCCATTTGCTTTTCAGACTGCACAGTTGAGCCTGTAATGAGAGTTCTTAGCTCTTCTGAGGAGAAACATAGATAAGACTAAGATAAGTTATTTTTGCGGAGAGGGGTTGGGCCACACCTGTTGATACTCAGGGTTAACTCCTGGCTATGTGCTCAGAAATAGCTCCTGGCTTAGGGAACCAGATGGGATGCCATCCATCCTGGATAGGCAAGGCAAATGACCTATCACTGTGTTATCACTCTGGCCCCTGAGATGACTTTTAGAAGAGAATGTTAACTAAAAGCAAAGAAAACCTAGGGAGTCAATAACACTTGAAGTTTTAATATGTTCTTTTATTTAATCACAGCAAGAACCGCAAGATTGGTTTTATCATCTCTTTAAGTAATGTGCCCAGGGGCAAGTAAGTGGCAAAGCTAAGATTCAAAACCTATGTCAAGCCGATAAATTTGAAGATGATCCAAGCCACACAGCCTTGAGCCTGACCCAGCTGCAGTAAATGCAGAGTAGTGTTTGTACAACAGAAATAGCCAGAGTCTAACTCAGAGGTCACTTTCTATGCCCACAGGGATGTTTAATTTGGCTCAGGAAGTGATTTATAAGAAAGTTTTTGGAGTATGTGGCCAAATCACACACAAGCCTGTATTCTCTTGAACACTGAGTAGAAGAGACCAAACCAAGTTCATTTTTTCTGCCTGGTCCTACTGCCAGGAACTCAGATAGAATGAATTTTGCCAAAGCTAGTTAAAACTTGAATTGCCAGCTTACCATCACGCCACTATTCTCTCTTTGACTTATATACACCAGTGGTCAATTGCTAATTCTCATTACCTGATAGGTTTTGCATTAGTGCATAATCATTTTCATGAAGAAATGTAAACTCTTTTGGGTTGAATTAATTGCTTGCCTTTTCTCTCTACTCAGGTCCTTTTTCTCTATAGCTCAGACCTTGAATTCTTATGAATGCAGACACTATGGCAGAATTTGGTGGCAATTATTTAGTAGAACATTAGTGAGTTAACTGTGCATATTTGTGCACGTATATGCCTTGTATTATTGTGATTTATTTATCTGTGAAAATAATGTATGAACATAGAGGCATGCCATGTGTGTTATCTGTAAGTATGTGCATGTTTGTAGGTGTGGTAAGGTGAGAGAATGGGTCAAATAAATGTGAACAAAATAATTCACACATAGATAAGGTCAAAACTTAAAGGATTCTCTTTTGGAATTTGATAATGAATATAAGTATGTAAAATCTCCAGAAAATTCTGTAATACTGGCTTAACTATTTATTGTAAGGCCTGAAAACTTATTGGACCAGGTAACTGTGACAAGTAAAATCTTTTTAAAATCTCCTGTAGACCAAAGTTTTTATTTTTAAATAAAAAAATAAGACTTTCACAGTGTTCCATGATAGGAAATGGGGGAAACGAGAAGCTATATAGTAGTCTGGATCTGAGATATATGAAGGCAGTGTGTAGGTAGATGGGGGAAGATAGTGAAGAAAAAAAGGCAAGGGAGGCTTTTCTTGGGTATGTGCAATCACCAGATCCAGAAAACAATGTTTATAAATATGTGTTGTCTAGATTATAACTATGAAGTCAGAATAGTAAGTTTAGTATAATCAATTAATGAGCCAAATTGGCTTTTTATTGAACTATATAGAAGAATCACAAGATAGTGCATGCAACAAGAGGTGAGTCCAATGAAGGAAGACTCTGGCAGGTTTTCTTACTAGGGGTGGGAAGGAACCATGTGTCTCTCTAGAGCAGTGGTCCTCAAACTACGGCCTGCGGGACACATATTTTATTTGTTACCATTTTGTTTCTTCACATCAAAATAAGATATATGCAGTGTGCATAGGAATTTGTTCGTAATTTTTGTTTCTACTATAGCCTGGCCCTCCAATGGTCTGAGGGACTGTGAACTGGATCCCTGTTTAAAATTTTTGAGGACCCCTGCTCTAAAGCATCTGTGAGTCTCAGAATAAGCATGTATAAGATTCTTGCAAGAAGCAAGGCAAAGTTGGATATTCCCAGTTCCATCTGGAGGAAATTTGACTCATTAAGTCTATGTTTGACGCAAGAGTAATAAGTTTAACCAACCTTTAGATAAATGCTCCTATGCTGGTATTGCATGTTGTCTTTGACAATTTTGTGGGGCATGTATAAAGTTAGAGTAAAAAGATCTCAAGTTGAAGAATGGGAAAATTAAGTGGTACTTGATCAACTAAAGATAGATGAGTTGGTATAAAAATAAACAAATGACAAGAGTCAAAAGTGTTTGTAATTTAACCATGAGGCTTAAGATGGATTTAAGGACTTGGAATTCTGTACTTTATGTTTAAAAACATGAATGGATGTCTGAAAATGTGCACCTTAAGCTGTGTGCGAATATGTACTATGTTTGAGAGTAACGTTATGGGGAAAAGCTATGTCAAATAAAAGAAGAAATGGGTTTTGGGTTTATGAGATGTTGTATAAATTTTTAGATGCTAGAATGCTGTGTTACAGAGTTATCTCTCTATATCATGCTTGTTCATGTATCTTGATTTAGTTTGGGGGATACCAGTCTTGAGAGGAGGAGAAGATGAAAAAGTCCTAGGAAGGCAAACTTAGGGAACAAAAAGAAAGGAATGGTGTGTAGAGATTTCTAGAATTTTGTAGAATTCCTCACTGCAGTTATTGTGGTAAGCTGCAAGCCCACCTGTTGCTCGGCTGCTGCCAGGCTGCCGGGGTGAAGTGCTGCCAGGCTCCAGAGGCCCCTAGGGCCTGGCTGCTGGTTGGAGCCAAGAACTCACACAGCGATATCTACTAGTAGTGATTGCCTCCCAGGACTGACAGAAAAGAGAGAAGTAGAAAGCAAGGATCATTTTATTCCTCTTACAGCCTGAGACCTGTCACTGCAGCCCTGGGGGTTTCTGTGTGAGAGAGACAGAGAAAGAGAGAGAGAGAGAGAGAGAGAGAGAGAGAGAGAGAGAGAGAGAGGAAGAGAGAGAGAAAGAGAGAAAGAGAGAAAGAGAGAGATGGAAATTCACTGGCCAGTTGTAGCCAGGGGAGGCCTGAGTTCAAGATAGAAAGAGAAAGAAATAGATAGAAAGCGGGCAACATCTCTTTGAGCGGACCAGCAGGCACTGCTCTGGCCCCCCCATAAAGGTTCAAGTTTTTACTTTGATACCCTGCATGACAAGGGAACATGTCCATGGGGCGTGCCCAGGGGGCATGTTTGGAGGCATGCTCTAGTTCAACTGTCATTACATTGGGGTTATCCAAGGGGTGTGTTCAAGTCCAACTGCCATACATCAACATTAATATATTTCAGCAAACAAACAGTAATCAACAACAGCCCTTCCCTTCAATAGGAGGCTCATAGAAAGACCAAGAATAAAGAAAAAAATACAAAGACAATTAGGAACCTGAGGAAAAACAAAAGGCTTCTTACAAAAACAAATTCAAACTGCACTCTTGTGCTACAGCAGAATGTTCTTATACTCAAATGGTTGAAAACATTAAATTATTATATAATTTAAGACATGACTGTGATATTGGGGTGGGAGACTAGGGCAATATTTTTAAAATGCCACTTAGTTACCTGAAGAGCTCAAATATCAGTAGCACATAGGGTCACTGACAGATTATCTGAAATTTATATATATATATATGGCTTTTGGGTCACACCTGGCAGTGCTCAGGGGTTACTCCTGGCTCTATGCTCAGACATCACTATTGGTGGTATTGGGAAACCATATAGTTTATAGAATGCCTGGGATCGAATTCAGATTGGCTACATGCAAGACAAATTCCTAACTGCTATCCCTACCTTTTCTCTCCATCCCCCTAAATTCATATTTTAAATACTCAAGGTATAACCAAAGACAAGGACTATGTGATGCTAACTATAACTATAAGCAGAACGGCCTTATAATGTAGCCATGGTGCTATCAATTTAGGGGTGGTGAAGAAAGGGTATTTATTCTTTTCGGTTTATTAGAGATGTTTAGTTCTTAACATTAATTTAAATGTGAAGATATTCAGTAGGGAAGATATTTAGCTAAAAGATATTTTTAGGAACTCAAGAGCATAGAGAATAAGAATGCTTAGAGGAAGGGGCCCTCCAGGAGAGAAGAAACCAGATGAGAGGTATGCTGGCACCATTCCTTCCCTCCAGTAGGATCTTCCAGTTGTGACTACAGATAACAGTACCAGGAGAGGATCAGAAATCTTTGCTTGGGGACCCTGGGGCCTGGATGGGGGCCTCAGTTTGGGGAGGTAGGCAGCTCTCACTTACGTGCACATACTCCTATTGCGTACCTCGGGCGGTCCCCGCTGTAGTCACAGTAGAGACCCCGGTGGGGGTCACAGATGGCAGCCTCCGTGCAATTGTCCCCCAGCTGCTGGGCACACATCTTACAGCATTCACAGCCATCTGTGATGAGGCTAACCCCTAGCGGGCAGCGAGGTGGGGATGGGGGACACTCACATGGCCACTTGCAAAATTCAGGGCGTGGAGCTGGGTCCTCCCATAGTGCGGGAGTGAAGGCCATAGTCGTGGGTGCTGGAGAGAGGACCTGCAGGGAGATGGCAAAGGTCAAAGTTTGACAGGGTCCAGAGAGGTGGTGCAGGGGTTCAGTGTTTGGTCCCCTGAACTCCTCTGAGGTGACCCAAGGTCTGAGCAGTTCCCCAAACTTTGGAACTTGCCTTGATTTTGCAGTTAACCCTGAGTGACCTCTAGGCTTCTGAGCACAGCTGAGACACCCACAGAGGGATTCCGAAGCTTATAAAGTCTGAAATTACCTTCTGCACAATACTCCAAAGGTTTGTGACAAATCATGTCCTTCTACTATGCCCGAGGTAGTCAGTTACAGCTTTTTAACTCTGAGGAGATTTGGGAAAGTCCTGTGTTCTGAGGCACAAATTCCATGATGGGAATGGAATTTCCATCCATGCCAGGACTTAGGCCAAGGAAATTTTGTGCCTTTCCATCCCCAGAACCACAAAGCAACAGGGCAAATTGCCTCACTTTCTCAGATGAGGATCAAGGTCTCTGAGTAACTAATACTTTCGCTAAGTCCTATCAGGTGCCCTATGACTGCAAGCCCCCTGACCTTTCTTCATGTACCCAAACCCCACATTCTGACCCTACTTAGGGTCCCTAAGATTTTTGGTCTGCCTTGGGTTCCACTTTGTGAATGATGCCAACTTGTTTGGGCAGGGCAGCAACCATGAAGGCAGAGTCTGAGCTCAACACTTGTCGCTGGCACCCTTGTCCTATAGATATGAGGAGATGGCCCTGCCTCTACCAGATCTGAAAAATAGAGGAACTTTTACCTTCAAGGCAGTACCCTTTAATCCCCTGGGCTCATCAACATCCTCCCCAGTGACCCCATGCCCAGCACCAGCAGAAAGTTCATATTTCTTCTGGCAAATTGGCTGAACACCACACCAGGCCCCCACACATGACAAGGGCAGCCCAACAGTCTATTGCTAAAAGAGGGCAGAGAGAGGCTACTTTGCAGTAATATAGAAGGTCTAATAACCTTCTCTTTTATTGCAGGTAGGTTCATTTCTGTAGGAACCCAAGAACCACTCTAAGTGATACATGATGGGGCAGACCTGATGATGCCGCTGTGGGGAGTTATCAGGGCAGCAGAATGGGGCCTGGAGTGCAGGGGGTCCAACTCAAAGCCTCATGTATGCAAGGCATGCATGCTGATTCTCTGGGCTCTCTGCAGACCTACAATCATTTCCTGGTCCAAGACAGGTCCAGAGAAAGAGAAATGTTGGAGTAAGAAGTGTAGACTGCAGTCGGCCCTTCTCCTCTCCCTCTACCCAGTGAGCTTGGCCAGAGGTTTGCAGAGATGAGGTCTTCTTTGGGGAGCAGTGGCAATCTGGTTGGGCCACAGGGTCCCCCACCCCATATCAAGCCGCAGGAGCTCTGTACTATGGAATTCTTGTATCTGCATTTCATTTTTCCAACAGTAGAATTGAGATAGAATCTTCCTTGTACTGAGGAGGAAAGCGAATCTCAGCAAAGATAGAGGGAAGTGTCTTGAATAATTTAGTCCAGGGCTTCCCTCTTTTTCAGCCTCTCTTTTCTACACCCAGACTTGCCTGCTTAAGGCTCGTTTACTCAATAACCATTTGCTGAACAAGGTCAGAGTTGTTATGAAGGTATAGCTATTTAAAGATAAATGTATTATAAATTTTATTTATTTAATTTATTATGTATTTTATGTGCATGCTATATATTTTTAAGAAATTGATTCTGGGACCTAAAAAAATAGTACAATGTAGAGTATGCATGCCTTGCACATAGTCAAGCAAGATTAGATCCTAACACCCCATGTGGCTTTCTGAACACCACCAGTGGTTCTACATCCCTGAATCCCTGAGTGCAGAGCTAGGAGTAAGCCCTGAGCACTGTTAAATGCCCCCCCCCAAAAAAAACAAAGGATAAAAGAGAAGAAAAATTAATTCTGTACAGAATTCTTTTTAATGTGGTAGAACTGGAGAAAATTCAAGTGTATTCCTTGCCTGCAGCCAACCCTGGTTGGATGATGACAACATATGGGTCCTCAAACCAGGTGTGGTCCCAAAATGAAAACAAATAAAAAACAAAAAAATATAAATAACTCTGTTATTTTAAAAAAGTATGTACCTCAAGGGCATCCTGCTAAGTTAAATAAGAGGAACTGAAAAACAATCATGTTATGATTTCACTCTGATGGAATCTAAAATAGTTAAACTCAAGGAAGCAGAGAGGAGAGTGCGCCTTACTGTTTGGAGGAGGGGATAATGAAAAGGATCTAGGGGTACTGTTGCTGACTAGCTCTTGGGGTCCGGTTGAATTAGAGGACTCCTTTGGAGAGTGAATGCACGGGCAACGAAATATGAAGAAATGAGACCACACAATGAATGTATGGGAGAAACAGTGTTCTAAGTTTAAATACTCGGGGTTTTTACAAGGGGTATATTGCCAGTCACAAGTATAAAAAGAATGCTCACATTCTGTTTCTTTGCAAAGTACAACATATCTCTGTTAACAGAAACTTATCAGTGTGCACTGTTTGATCTTTAAAACAATACACATGGCACTAGCTGGCTTACCGACCTTAGAATAGAATACAGTTCAGTTAGGAGCCCAAAGGAAGGTAAGTTTTGTTTTGTTTTTTGCTTTTTGGGCTGCACCCAGTGATGCTGCTCAGGGGTTACTCCTGGCTATGTGCTCAGAACTGGCTCCTGTCTTGGGGGACCATATGGAACACTGGGTTATCAAACTGTGGTCTGTCCTAGGTAAGCCTGTGCAAGGCCCTACTATTTGCACCATTGCTCCTGCCTAGGAAGGTAAGTTTTAACATCTCAAAGAAGTTCCTCTACAGCCAGACCCTAGGTGTCATACTGATATAAATTAAGAGATTAGCAAAAAGTCAGGTTTCTTTAATAAAATTTCCTTTTCCTATAGAAATAGGTTTATAGATCTAGGAGCTATAACAAATGACTGACTTCCTAAGGTCTGGTTTTGAAAGGGGCAAATAACAGATAAACTTATATAAAAGGGGTAAAAGATCTACACCTGGTAAAATTTAATAGCCCAATACTATCCTGGCCAAACCTTTTTTACGGAGTATAAATTAGTTAGCAGGTATTCAAAGTGTCTAGGGGAAGTCCTGATGCAAAGCAATACTTTCTATTACAAACTACTATGACATTCAAAGACAAGGAGGAAAAAAAATGCTATTGATGTTGAGTTTTCCAGTTAAAGATCAAGTTAATCAAAACTATATACTGCCTATAAGTACAGAACAGAAGGGAGAATTAATTTTAAACCAAATAAATTTGAAGTAAATATAATGTCAGTACCCATAACATGAATCTCAAAAATATCTCTACGGAATTTCACCAACTCTCTATGAAGGGGTGAAGTTTCCACAGCTGGCCTTTTGGTGAAAATCCCTTGGGAGTATTGGAAAAGCCATCTGCGATAACCATACGACATCCTAGAGGTCCTTCTGTCCATCTCCCTCATAGAAATATAGAAATTCCTATTATTAGTGCAACAGGGTAGTTTTAGTTATATGGAAAAATTTTTGTTTTGTTTTGTTTTGTTTATCGAGTCACACCCAGCAGCACTCAGGAGTTACTCCTGGCTCCAGCCTCAGAAATTGCTCCTGATAGGCTTGGGGGACCTTATGGGATGCCGGGATTCGAACCAATGACCTTCTGCATGCAAGGCAAATGCCTTGCATCCATGCTATCTCTCTGGCCCCTATATGGAAATTCTTTTTGCTTGAAGAAACCTTCACAGCTTCCTGAGGGGTGATTCATAGGAAACCAAGTGGTAGTTAGTGTGCTGAGCAACCCTGGAGACCTGAAGCTCTGGAACCAGGAAGCTTTATCCACCTGGTTTTCACAATGTCTGGGAGAAATGGTCCAGACTGAGATGTTGATTTAGGGTTTGGCATTAGAGCAAGGGCATCAAATATTGACTTGACAAATAAAGGTCCTTTGAAAGTCCAAAAATACTTTTGTCACCACTAAATTTGTCACCACCTGCCTTTCACAGCACGGGTCCTGGTTGCAGAGTCAGTTTCCCTTCACTCCTCTGTCTGCTGGGCACCACTGCTTTAGTCCCAGCCTAGAGGACCTCCTGGTGAAAGACTGCCCTGGCCACAGGCCTTCTGGGAGTCGGGCTCTTTCTGAACTCACTTTTTTAAGAGTAAGCCTAGCATCTGAGCTCTGCAGCTACTGCTAAGAATGCCACAGGAGTGCTGGCTTCCGAAGGCACAGAAAGGAGGCCTGTCAGCTGTTTGGTTCCATTTCTTCAGATGTCATTGAGTTGGCTCTTCCTCCTTGCTCTTTCTGGGCCTCACTGGAGACACCTGGGGGTCAGCCTCTCTATCAGGGCACAGAAGAGGTACAGGGCCCAGAGAACCATTTCTGTGGCCCTGCCTTTGTCTTGGGTAGTTGGGCTCAGAAGGTTTTAGGGGCTTTAAGGTGCTGGGGCTTTGGGGATGATAAGGTGACCAAGAGTCTAGGAGGAAGACAAACCTAGTGTATGTATGGGAGGCATTAGTCCTCCTGACCTTGTTTTTTGTTTGTTTGTTTGCTGTTGTTTTTTTGTTATTTGTTTGGAGGTCACACTTGGCAATACTCAGGGGTTATTCCTGGCTCTGCACTTAAGAACTCCTGGAAGGCTCAGAGAACCTTATGGAATGCTGAGGAATTAAAACCACGTAGGCCAGGTACAAAGCAAATGCCGTACTCACTGTATTATTGTCTGGTCCCTTCCTGTCTTTTTTTGAATTTTTCCTTAAAAACACAATATAATAAAACAAAGCTGGAACACACACACACACACACACACACACACACACACACACACACAACTCTTTTTGACTTATCAGTCTACGATACTAGAAGGCTCAGAACTTTATGAGTACCTTTGGACTATTTCTGATCTGCCTCCAGGCTCTCGATACATACTCTGAGCAGAAGAGGAAAAAGTCCCTTTTTTCCAGGAGCCTTTTGGCTTTTTCCAGAACGTGTTCCACCTGGGCCTATGTGAGTGTGTTAAGGATGACATAAGAATTTGCTTCCTCTGTGCACTGGCACAAGGAAAGACTTGGGCTATTGACTGCTCTGAGCTTTGATGTCATTTGACGCTCAATTGGACCCTCCTCCCTCAACTCTGATGAAATCTTGAGCGCCCAGGAAAGATGGTAGAGCACATTACCTGCCTATGGGAAGCTCAGATTGGTGATCAGGGTGTTTGTGACACCACACAGCCCTGAAGCACCATGAGTGTGGCTCACACATCAATAGTAACATTAAAGGGGAAAAAAAGAAAAGAACAGAGATGCTGAGATAGTCAGAAGTAAATTCTTGCCCTACACATTCTCAACTTTGGATTCTCAACACTGAGACCTGGGGGAGGGGGGGCTATTGGGAGGTACACAGGGTCCATACTCAAGAGCAACGACACACTCTTGCCCTTTGGCTGTGTATCCCTCCACCTTCAACATGCTGAACTGAGCAGACTACCCTCCCCACTTGGAGCCTGACCATTCTGATAACTTCTATCAAGTTAAAACTCCTCAGAAGCAAGACCCGCATCCATCTACTGTAATGACTCTCAGGTCATGCAGCTTTTTCAGTGGAGCACAGAGAATTGAGCTCCCTCTGTGACGGAGTAAGGAGGTAATGACCCCCAGTGGCC
This sequence comes from Crocidura indochinensis, assembly GCA_004027635.1. Taxonomy (NCBI): domain Eukaryota; kingdom Metazoa; phylum Chordata; class Mammalia; order Eulipotyphla; family Soricidae; genus Crocidura; species Crocidura indochinensis. The sequence goes on along the minus strand of PVKC010000440.1, from coordinate 1,419 downwards.
AGTGGAGAAATGGACTCTGGGTGGACTGAGCTGAGTCCTTGCTGTGGGCGCCACCTAGTGATGTCAACTCTCCCTGTCTCCTGTCCCCAATGGTGGACTTTGAAGTCTGTCCTGGAAAAGATTTTGTGATCCCAAGAGCCAAAGGACTTCCCCAAAGTGAGGCTGTGATCCTCTGGCCAGAAACTTATCTAGAAAATGTGACTTCATGAAATAAGTATGTCCAGACTGCTACTGATCAAGGGGAAAGGGATAGAGGAAAGGCACCTCTGCTCAGAAGCAGAGAAGTGAGAAGTGGCACATTCATTCTCAAATGAATTTGCTGGCTGACTGGCTGGCTACATGGATGGGTGGATGGATGGATGGGTGGATGGATGGATGGATGGATGGATGGATGGATGGATGGATGGATGGGTGGGGGTTAGATGGACAGATTCTTTGTGAATGTGTAAGCCCTCACCATTAGTGAAACAATTGGTATTTGGGCATTTGGTGCATGAAGACATTTCCATGCCCAATTTCTTCAAATCCCCTTCACCAGCCATCAGCCTCACTAGCCATAGAGTAGAGACAAGAGAGAAGAAGGCCAAATGACATTTGTAAAGCCACATAGCTACTTGGGAGGCCCAGCTGGGAGGGAGATGGAAATCCTTGAATCTCAGTCTTCCATGATTACCCACACATGAAACAGTGTCATGTAAGTCTTTGGGGAAGGTGGTCCCATAATACCACAGGCAAAACAAAAATTTCACAGGAGAGGCATCTGCAAGGCTAGCGACAGAGCTAGATTGCGGAAGTAAGTTTGCCCCTGCAGAATATAAATAAGTGACCACGGAGGTTGAGGTCACTGCAAATACCAAGACCAGAGAAGCCAGTTTCACAGTCCTGCTTCCTCCTCATGAGCCAGTGGGAGACCTTGCAGATGCACTGTGGATGAGAAATGCAGGCCAGAGCAGGCAGCTTGCAACTATGAGCCAGCAGTGATGCCTTGGACTAAGTCTTTTTTTGTGGGGGTGTCCTAGAGCATTTTAAAAAACTCATACCAAATATCAAGAGATTCTAAAGCAAGAGTTTTTTTTTTTTCTCTCAGACGGATTTGAGGAATAGTCACTGTGTTCTCTGGGGCAGAGAACAAAGGACCCGGTACATGATGCTGGGCACAGAGCTTACCATCTCCAGGCATTTCTGTTTCATTCTAGAGGTGTGCAGGGTCTGTTCTTTTTTTTTAACACCTTAATTACATACATAATTGTGTTTGGATTTCAGTCATGTAAAGAACACCACCCATCACCAGTGCAACATTCCCATCACCATTGTCCCAAATCTCCCTCCTCCCACCCACCCCCCGCCTGTACTCTGGACAGGCTCTCCATTTCCCTCATATATTCTCATTATTAGGACAGTTCAAAATGTAGTTATTTC